>BROG01001477.1:0-52163 GCA_030159075.1 Atrina japonica | reverse complement strand
CGAAATAAAGGGTGACGAGATGAAGGGTGACAAGCAGAAGAGTGTGAAGGGGGACGAGGCGAAGGTCGTGGAAGTAAAAGGTGTGAAGGGTGACGAGGTTAAGGATGACGAGGTGGATGTGAAGGGTGACGAGATGAAGGGTGTGAAGGGTATATAGGGTGACGAGGTGTTGGGTGTGGAGATAAAGGATGTGAAGGGTGACAGGTATATAGGGTGAAGGTGAAGGGTATGAAGGGTGACGAAGTGAAGGTGAAGGGTGATTAGATGAAAGGTGTGGATTTAAAGGGTGTGAGGGATGATCAGGTGAAGGGTATCGAGGTGCGATGTGACGGGTTATGAGTTGAGCTTAATTACACCAGCTTTAAGCAGCCAGTTATTCCAATTTTTGCACGTGATTTATAGTTGGAAAAAAACGAATCAGTTTTTCCTTGTGTCTGCATTATGAATACATTTCATTAAATTATGTCATGAATGATGTTAAGAAAAGAAAAGATGAAAAAAAAAATTGTTGTAAGTTTTTGTGAAATTGCATATCTAACGAACATCTAATTACTAAAAACGATATTTTCTGTAGTTGATTTCAACCTTTGAGAGTTACGAAAGATGGACAGGCGGATATGCACATTTAAAAATCCTTTTAAAATTGACGAAAATGCCAATTATATAGCACTAATTCAAAATGGGCATTCTAATGCGAATTCTATAGGTCAGTTAAGGATGCCGGGAAAGATCGCCCAATTCTGGATGGTCATTCTATGTGCATTCAATGCGATAATGACGAAAACGAGTATATTTACCTTTTAGATCACCTGGTGCAAAAGGCTCATGGTGACCTATTGCCATCGTCTTTTGTCTGTCATCGTCCGTCATGCATCATAAACATTTACACATTTTCGACTTTTTATCAAGAACCAGCGGGCTAATTTTAACCAAACTTTGTATATAGCATCCAAATGTAAAGCCGCATGTTGTTTGCGAATAAAAAGGGGCTAGGACCCATAGGGGCTCCAACAGGGGACAAAAAGGACCAACATTTGGTACATCTTTAAAAGTCTTTTCATGAACCAATGAACAGATGACTTTTAAATTATGTATGCATGATTGTAAAATCAATATATACAAATTTGTGAACAGAAGTGAAATTTGTTCATAAACGAGCCACTAGGGGTCGCTTCAGTAAGGTAGGGTATAATGTATTACAATTTTTTCATAATTCAAAGCTGATCGACTTTTTTTATACACAGATATATGAGAAAGTTGTTAGGAATTGTCTAAAGATCCTTTTGGCAAACTTTCAAGATCATGGGGCCAAAGATCAAGGTCACAGGCACCTGAATACACGGAATATATATATTAAGGTAAAAATTTCGGCATATATGACCACTCTAAAACGATTGGGCCAATTTGAACCAAACTTGACAGGAAGTACAACCATGTAAAGACGTATAGAGTTTGCAAATTAAAAGGGCTAGCACCAAACATGGCTACCATGGCTAAATAGAACAAATGAGTCAGCAAATATTTTTTATTTAATACATGTATCTCCAAAATTATTAAAGCTAGAAAAAATACCTTAAAATGAGATCTTGCAAAAAAGGTACCAATATTCTATATTGGTGGAAATTGCCAAGTCGACCTTATGGGAGAGTTATTTCGCTATTTAAGCGGATTATTAATGTTTTCAGTTGTTTTTGACATTATCTTGAAATGTACGATACATAGAAAGAAGGTGAAAGAAGCAAAAATGTTCACCACGCAAAGATCTACAAAAACGTCCTCAGGGCCGAAATTGCCAAGTCGACCCTTATGTGAGATATTTCCCCTTTTAAGTGGATATTTCATGTTTTGGCGGTTTTTTTTTTACAATATCTTGAATCTTCTTCTCATGAAGCAATGACCAGATTGATTACAAATTTTGTATGTATGATTGTCAAGTCAATATCTACAAAATGGAATCTGTCAATAAACGGTCAACTAGGGGGCGCTTGAATAACAGGGATAGTTGTATACAAATGGCTTAATAACTCAAAACTGATCAACTTTTTGTATACAAAGATAGGTAAGAAAGATGCTAGGGATCATTTAAGGATCATTTTGACACATTTTCAAGGTCACGGGGTCAAAGATTTGAGAGTATACTCGGCAGGCGACACATGTGGCTTCGTCTGTACAATGTCATAGATATGGATCTGGTAAATGTATTTATTACATGCATGTGTAATCATACAGTTACAATACAGTTCAATACGCCCGTGCAATACGTTATGTCGTATGCACATAGTTGAATACAGAAATTCCGTTGGAGATACTTTTCTAAATGGCATTCATGTCATCCAAAATATTTGATGGCGTCGTTAAAAGCGGAATTATTTTTAAATTTGTGTACACATATAGATGAATAAGGAACATGTAATAAAAAACAAAACCACACAAATCATCAGACTGCACTTGAACGTTGTAGCGGATGGATTAGTCGAGCCGGCGGCAGGTCGGATTCCTGTGCTTTGGATGAGACATTAAAATCCGAGCCCCGTGGCACAGTAGGTGTCATCACGTTGAATAACCCCTACTGCTCAAGTATGTGCTGAACATAGGCCAAACTTTGAAGCCCTTCACCGGCATTGCTGACGTCTCCATATTAGTGAAAGATTCTTGAGTGGAACGTTAAACAACAATAAACAAACAGACAATACATTATTGCAACTTTAAACTATAACAATAGTGGTAATCAAAAGACTATATATATATATATATATATATATATATATATATATATATATATATATATATATATATATATATATATATATATATATATATATATATATATACATATCTCTGTGTGTGTGTGTGTGTGTGTTTGGTGACGTCTCCATATGAGTGAAAGATTCTTGAGTGGGACGTTAAACAACAATAAACAAACAAACAAACTTTATAACTTTGTTTGCTCTGTGTTTACCTTGCATCGCTACGTCACGCCTTCCCGGGAACTACCTGCATGCATAACTATACTTCTCTTTCGAGCGAAAAAGCGTTAAGATTAAACAATTTTCACCTCTGTCTCTGCGATCGAGTTCTCATGTTCGAAATTCTACTCACCGCCATCGAAACATTCTTTTTTATGAATGCGTAGATGGACAAGTGGTTAGGACGTCGTGAATGAGAGGAAGGCAATTGATGCCGTAGGTCGAGGGTTCGAAGCCAAACAGGGCCTTGGTGAGTTTGTAGTTAACTTGTTATTTCAGCATTAGTGCTTTATGCATGATTTATTTACGCATATAGTATCATTTCTGATCCAAGGTCCACAGTAAATGAAAATGCTGTAGTGATATTTGTGCTTTATATATACTTGTATTTCTCTACATGCATCGTAATCGATCCATTCTCATTTACGTTAGGATTCAACACCTTCCATTTCTATCTCTGTGACCGATTTTTATGTTCAGAATTCTTCTCACCGCAATCGAAACATTATTTTTTGTGAAAGCGTAGATGACTAAGTGGCTAGTATGTCGTGCATGAGAGCCGGGCGATTGGTGCCATAGGTCGAGGGTTCACATTTCTCTATTTCGTTGATTGTTTAGTTTTATAGTTATTCATTTGTTTGATTTCATTTTTGAGGAGCATAAAACATATAGCATTTCATTGGTACTCCGGTTGTGTGCGAGTGTGAATGTGTGCGTTACTTATGCTATTTAAATATTTTAGTCCTAAGGAATGGAAAGGTCGTGACTAAAATTTGACTTCATTTTTGTTCGTGTCGTTAGTCATTTTAGTGGTGAAAAAAATTCGTTTCCAACAGCCATCTTGTGTCCTCTTTCGACCCGGTACCACATCTTATGTAGTGTTATAAGTAATATTTGACACTCATAACTCCATTTAAATTCCAAAGTTTTCTAAAGCTGAGATAGTCATCTTTTTACAGTGGTTACTCTTAGATGGTTTTTGGCTATACTTTTAGATTTATTATTTGACCTTGTATGATACCACTTTCTCTTTAGAAAATACATATACATTTAAAATTGAAGCTCAACTAATGAAGTCTAATTGACAGAAACGATCGTCTTGAGCATTATAACTTTGGTAATATGTTTACAATATTTTAGTGAAGTACACACACTTTGGCCCGGTACGCAAACCTCTTTAGATTACCTAATAGACTACTATAATTTCATTGGGTGTTCTAATATTTCATTGTGAAAATGCGAACCTGTCATTTACTGCATAACATAAAACGTAAGAAAACTATTTTCAAACCATGCTAAAAGCAGAAAACACAACCAAAACCAGTTTTTTGTCAATACATTTGCCCTATGATATAACGCCACTAACTCGAGTTTCATTCAGATATGACACCCCTAACTCAAGTTATTGTCTGGAAACTATTTGGACAGACAACAGGCAGACAGACGGACTGAGAGACGGACTGACAGCAGCAGACACCATAGTTCCATCCGGTTTCACCGACAGGAGACTAATAAGATCAGATAAGATAAGCATATATACATTTGTTACTTACACAATAAAGCTTAGAATAATCTTCATATAGGTTTATTTGTAAGTGTCAAAACTATTTGTTGCTCGCTTGGGCTAATATTACCTGGACTATAAGAATAAAAAATGAATAGGGTGTTCCCTATTACAGTAGGCGTTGTGGGTAAAAAAAAAGCGTTCATCATTTGCACAAGTCCATATCAGAGGTAAAACTTTTTGCACTTAAAGCTTGTGAAATCTCCATACGATAAAAAAAGAATATCGAAAAAGCCAACAGCCATCTTGTTTGCAATGTTTTACAACAACACAATTGAACACATATCGTTACAATTTTACAGATTCTTCGGTTGATCGATTCTGATAAGTACAATATTATACACATCATTTACTATATGCTTGCTTATCAACGTCCTGGCCCATTCTCATCTCCCCAGAATGCCTATGGAGAATATTCGTGTTTCTCCAGTTATTATTAAAATACTTACTTTTAAATCAAGACACATGACTGTACTTTTTTCATTAACAGTACTGTCATTTGCATTAACTGTGTGTATAATATAAACGATTAACAGTCAAGTTTTTACATTTCATAAAATGTATCAAATTATCTGTGATGTTAAAAACAAGGGCATCCTCGGGTTGGTTGTAGAGACCGGAAACGGAAGTAGCTGTACACCCTCGTGTCAGAGCTGGCGATCGCCATTTCATCTCGCATATTCACTTTTCATAGCCGGAGATTGAATATAGATCGAGTAGGTGAGATGCGAATGCGCACAACCACTACCCAAAACATACTTTAAAACGACAATGGGTTTCTTGTTTTAAAAAATAATAAGAAGAAAGGAACCCGTCTTTAAACAGCATAATGAAAGAAATCGATATAGTTGGTTGTCACTTTATCAAATAATTTGTAATATGTATTTTTACATGTATAGCAAAATAAAAAAATCATATCTATAAAAAGAAGGATTACATTTCATTTAGGTGTTGTATGGAAGTATCCTTTATTATCAAATTCTCTCTTAATGAAAACAACTCGTGAAATCAGATGCTACTTTTTATTCAAGGATATCTATGTCAAACAGCTTGATTGTGCTTCGCGAACGTGACACTGAAAACACTGAAAGAGAAAAAATATACACCAAAAAAGTTAAAAATATATTTTTCACAAAGAACATTTGGGCAAAATTATATATATATATATATATATATATATATATATATATATATATATATATATATATATATATATATATATATATATATATATATATATATATATATTGAACATTCCTTGACGTAAAGCAACAATAAAGAAAAAACAACAACAACAACAAATGCAATGTTAAGGAGATCTTTACATACATAGTAAAGAACATATTAATTGTCGTTGGTGTTTCCAGTCTTATCTTATCGCAAATAATACAATGTTACTAATTTACACCAACCTTTATATTACGAGAAATGAATCTATTGTATCTTTGTAATTGAAAAAAGATAATTTATTATAGTTTTCGACCCAAGTGTGCCACTTGTACTAGAATTATTAGGTAACATATTATTTCCTTATTTTTTTCTAATATCAAAACATACTAACCATGAATAAACAATCATAGTTATCAGGATAAAGACGCATTAAATACTGAATATCTGAATAGATAGCAATATAAAAAATTTACGTGGAATGTGGAATTTAATGTGGAAAATTTACGATGGGAAAGCCGAAATCGTCGCGTTTGTCGTATAGCTTAGTTGCTAATTTCCCGTCTGTGTTTATATTCAGTAAAATGTCTAAGTATGAAGCGTGTGTGCTTGATTCTGTTGTATCTTTAATTTCTAGTTCGCTGGGATATATCGCATTGACATATGTATGAAAAGATGGATAGGTTTACTTATATAAAACTGTAAATATCTAACGAAAATTAAAATTAATTGGATAGAGATGTCATTTAATAAACAAATGGAAATACCTCAAAACTGTTGAAATAGGACTCCCGGAACGAGGCAATATTAAGGTTATTAACAATTTAAATCGCCAGGAAGTGGAGACCAAGTCTTCATGCTAGTACAAACAGTAGATAAAGTTGTGCCGTCAGAACATGTAAACGTCCTTTGCTGCCCAACGGAGCCTGATTTGCGGTCTTTTGGATCAGCCATGCCTCCGCTTCCGCCGCCGTCTGGAATAGGCGCCAGGTCAGGGCATTCTGTTAAAAAAAAACTTCGATCAATAATACAATTATAACAAGAGCAACGAAAATACAGAAAACAAAAGAATGATACAAAATAACAGTTACACATGTGTATATATTCATCAAAGTTGCTATTGCCAGCTTATTATCTTCAATGTGAATAAAACCTATCTATGATGTATACAGGGGTTTTGTACCATACAAATGTAACAAAATATTATATTGCATATATTTTGATATTCAATTTTCATTTGTAACAAACCTATTTAAGAATATTCAACATTATGTGATCTAAGGTAAGTGAAGAAATTAATTAGAAATTAAAACGATATACTCACTGTCTTTATCAAGTTTCATTATGACGAGGATAACGATGATGCATATTATAACTGAAATAGTAAATTATAAAATGTACATTTCTAAAATGAAAGGTATTTTATTGTGATAAGTAAATCATGTTGGTCCTAAATATGGAACATTTTAAAATATGCACCTGGAAACTTCAAAAGTATAAGAATTTCTCTCTTGCGAAGATATTTGATATGCATATTCTTGCGTGATTCCACATTTTCACTGTTCCAGGAGACAATATTCAAATTTGGTGAACTTTGAATAAATACAGACCTCCGGAAGATCAGGTTATGGGATCAGGTGTAATGGAGGAGTATCCTAGTTTAGGTCTGTCTAACGTTACAGATATTATAAACATATTACCAAAGTTATAATGCTCATGACGATCGTTGCTGTCAATTACACTTCATCAGTTGAGCTCCAATTTAAAATGTATATGTATTTTCTAAAGCGAAAGTGGTATCATACAAGGCAAAATAATAAATCAAAAAGTATAGCCGAAATCCATCTAAGAGTAACCACTGTAAAAGTTGACTATCTTAGCTTTAGAAAACTTTGGAATTCAAATGATGTTATCAGTGCCAAATGTTATTTTATTGTAAGATTTTCAGCTGTTACCGAAATACCAGGTACTAGGTTTATGTATACCCTCGGGGACTCAAACGGTCCACCAGCAGTGGTAACGCGCTAGTGGTTATAAATATTATAAACATAATACCAAAATTATAATGCTCAAGACGCTTAATTTTAGTAAATCGGTTCTCTTACTTGCAACATCAAATGAACGTAAATTCAAAGGAAATCTTTCTTGTGTGGAAAAATAAAATAAAACATGTTATGTTGATCTCATTAAACTTCCGTTACAGAGAAAGTAAATTTAAGGATTTAACTAGAATTAAAAACAATATGGAATTGGAGAATGAAATAACTGTTATAAACTTTGTGTATTTTTGATATTATTGTAACTTTAAACAATAACAATAGTTGTAATCAAATATATGTAAATATGTAATATATATATATATATATATATATATATATATATATATATATATATATATATATCGGTGTGTGTGTGTGTGTGTGTCTGTGAAAACTTGTTAACAATTAAATTGAGAAAGAATTTGAGACACACAAGTAACAAAAAGATAATATTCTATCTAACTGAATATTGAATTGGACATTTTACACTTACATGGCATTCCAATCATAAATGATGGATTCCCTACTGGCCCCTGTGCTTCAATGAGATGACTACCAACAACCAGTTGAGGTTGGATCACGGCCAGCAGACAAAAACTCATGCAAAAGGCGCCAAACATTTTTGTTCTTTAATTCCCTTGTTTCCAATATACATATAAAATACATGTCATTGAGTAGTTAAAAAATACGTAAATAGCTAATCATGAAAAAGAAATTGCATGAATCAAATCCCATCTTTAATCTGTATTAAACGTATGGCATTATAACTATAATTGTCAATTGCGGAAATTCTTTTCTGTAATTGGTTACTCAATAATCTAGTTTGCTCCGTATATAACTTGCATTCTACTTGCAATGGCGCTACTTACATGCGTATCTATGCTTCTCCTTCGAGCGAAAACAAAAATAATTAACTAAGACGCTTTTTGATTATGAAATTTATAAATATTATTAATCCTTGTATCACAGTAAACCCGCACATGGTAGAGTAAACTTTCTTAAAAGGTGTGCTCTGCCTCCTGCGAGTTTACTTTCACCGAAAGTTGTAGAGACATAGTATTAAATGTACATATATAATCGTAACACTGCTAAAATGTAACAACAATTTTGAAACGAAAAATACATAAACGGTACTTACCTTCCGAAGTCAGAAATCTAGCGACAACGATTTCCTATTTCCATGGTCTTTATATACCATTTATAATCGTGTACTTCCTAGAATTGCGGAAGTAAATTTTGAATGATTGAGCTATAAAGAAAATCTACACGATCTTATGTTAATGAGTAAATAAGTTGACAAATCATATAACAGTTCAAAGAGGTGCAGCGTTTATGCATATTCAGTATTCCTACGCCCGCCTCCAAAAACTACGTCGCAACAACATCGAAATTTTAAACCAAAAATATATAATTTATTTGAGGGTATACTGAAGTAAATTCAAGCCATTCAAATTTCCTCAGGTATTATGAATTTATTTCGCTGGTCGCATCTGTCTTCATTTGGGCATGATTATAGCATCTTAAATGTCTTTGTTTTTTTAAATAATATGAGTGATTAAAGGTAATGTTATTTGACGCATCGGTCCATACAACAGCATTGCAATATATGTTTATTAGCACTCTATAAAAGAAAGTTTTCATTATTTGATATGTATATCAAACTAATCGGGGCCCGGCACCAAAAAGAATTTACTAAAGTCTGAGAATATTCTCAAGTTGGTCTCTTAGTTAATGCCAATCAGATTGCAAGATTAACTAAAGTTGAGTAAATGTTTTAGACTTAAGTCATTCTTAATGTTTATGGTGCCAAGCCCGGATGTCGATTGAATAATGATACATGAATTTGAAGGAAATCAATTCTTCAAATGTCCGTAAATAGGTGCTGTATATTTTTATTGTATAATTTGTCACACGTACAGCCAAAGTAAACGTCTGAATATGACTAGTTTTGTTAAACGTCAGGCTCACATCGTAGTTTTGCATTTATAACCTGCTTTTGCAGTGAATGATATTATTAACAGAATGCTCCTGTCATTTGGATGAGACGGTAAAAACCCAGGTCCCGTGCCCCAGTAGGTGTCGGCACGTTAAAGAACCCTCACTGCTCAATGGTCGTAAGTGCCCAGCATAGGCCATAATTTGAAGCCCTTCGCCGGCATTTGGTGAAGTATCCATATGAGTGAAAGATTCTTGAGTGGGACGTTAAATACAATACAACAACTACTGCATTACTTGAATGTCGTATTTTATACGTAAACACAGTAGAGATTACACAATTCTAAAAAGTAAATGAAAAATAGGAACGGATCTGGACTGCAGCCTGAGTTATTAGGATTTTTTTAACATTCGTTGCTGAAATCATGTCTTATTCTTGGATTAATCAATCCCCTGTACCCTTGTGGTTTTCTTCCATGATTGTGTCATTTAAATTGGTTATAATTTTGTGTATTCCTATTGTTTAACACTTCACCGATCACTTTCCAACTAAATCAATGACTTAGACCAGTCCAAATGTGTTTTTAGGGGTCAATGAGTTAAGGGTAAAGTGCAGCAAAGTGTGATGTGTGTTTTGAACTCTTACAAATATAGTTATCGTCCTGTGACTTCACACGTCTGCCGTGGCAGTGGACATCTGTCTTAAGTCTCACCCGCAAAACTAATGGCTTTCACATCTGGACTTTGAGTTTGGCGAAGCAATTATAACTTGACGCTTTTTGACAGACTAGACTTATTGCAGTTTTAAAAAGAAAGAGAGAAAAAGTAATAAGCACATTATCACACTTCGCTATGTCGTAATAATATCATAGAATCTGGCTGTCTTGGATACTGACGATACTGATTTTATACAGTATTATTTTCGTATCTCTACATTTTCAATTCAGAAGCCCAGAAGTGAAATCACTTTATATAATTTGCCACAAGGAATTAATACACTGAATATTGAGGTGAACACTGAATACCTGACCAGAAATATACACACGATTAAGCTCTTGTTTATCTGTTAATTCATTTTGATAGGTATCAGTAGAAAGGTGTGCTATACATTTTATCAATATGTTATCTTTTACCTATATATCGGTAAATACAAAACACACATACACATCAGGTTGTGTTTGCCCTTTTACGAGTAATGGGTGGGATGCATGTCTGTAGTTCCATTATTTCGCTTGGAAATTCTGTTTCATGTTAAATTAGCCCTCTCATCTAAGGTCAATAATGGCGAAAATTAAACGGAGGTGAATATTTCCAGGTATATTTTCTTTATTAAAAACCTTAAAACAAACATGTGTTTGACATATGGAACGATACAGAAAGATCATTAGAGTCGAGACATATATTGTAGTAAGATTAATACTGACATTCACAATGACAGAGCTATTAACTTTTTTTGAAAATTGTGTCCAGCAATCCCATCCCTTCATCAAAGGTGGCTGCTGTCCATAAGAAAAGAAATTATTTAAATGGCCAAAACTGCTTTGTTTAGAAAAAGATATGATTCCAATTTAAAACAAACGTTAAAGCAATATCATAAGCCCTTCAACATATATTATGGGTATCTTTAAGCACTTGGAACTTATTGACCAGTCAAACCCCTCGTGAGTCCACAGCCCAAATGATTCGCCTTCGCAATTGATGAATTTATTCTGTCGTGGTATAAATTCTATGTCAATTATTATTGTACTGAAATCCATATTTTGTGAAAATTTAACTGTCAAAAGAAAAGAAAAAAGAAAACTCTGGTGACATTTTGACATATGATGATAATAAGATGGATAGATGAACACGTGTAAATGTTTGTCCGCATACTGGTTGAAAATCGTGATCAGTCAAGAATTATCCAATAAATTTGAAAGGAAATACCAGCACATATGCTTGACCACACAATGAGCTTGAAAATTAAATTATCCAATAAGTTATAAATTATTCTAATATAGAAATGAATGTTGATTGTGTAGCTAAATATTGGCATCTGTCATAATTATGCTAACCATACAGTCCTTACATCGAATATAGAGACGAATGTTGATTATCTAGGCTAGACATTAGCAAGTTTTATTATTAAGTTGACCAGAGAGTACTGTCCTCGAATGTAGATATGAATGTTGATTGTATAGCTAGACATTTATTGTCGATTGGCTGAAAATATATGTTTACTTCAAACTTAAAAACCGTTCACAGTCCCTACCCCTTAACCATATATATTCTTCTTTGTTATGGGTAGACACATTCATTCGTGTATGTCGGGGTGCTTGTAAGAATTGTTAACAGTCCAGTCTGTTACTTTTAATGTCAATTCTATCACAAGAGTATAATGGTAAAAATAATTGAAAAGTAACATTCTAAAGCAAACTTATAATATCTTAAAATTCATAAAGACGCCGAACTGACCTTTAATAACATATATTTCAATAAGTTTTGTAGACCTATATTTTTCAGCGAATTATTTTCGTCATTTCAAAAAAAATATATACGAATTAAAGTGTGATTTGGAAAATTCAACCTTGAAGTTGAGTTTATGTTGCTGAAATACACATACATGTGTAATTTTCCGTAAATATAATGTGTTATTAACCCCATACTGCAATTATGTTCTTTGACTTGTTCCCAATTATCAACATAGCTTAACATAACTGCGTTGATGTTCCATCGACTCGTAAAAATAAAAATGTTTGTTTTATCAACGATATCGCTGGTTTTGTTAGTAAATGCACCTACACCAGCGATATATGAAGCCTAACATGTTTATAATGATATTAAAATTAATTTCGATATTAAATTGATAGATGGTTTTATGTGATTTATGATAGTTATATAAAACAAAACTGAAATCATCTAAAATCTCGGAACAGAAATATAATGATACTATATAGGTATTATACATCAAAACCTCAGAAAACGGTAATATCGAAAAATGTAACATTGTTTTTATGGAGAAATTATGTCATTTATAAAAATGAAAATGGAAGCAACTCAACAAAACGTTTCAACAATAAAATTTATACCACTGAAAAGTAGATAAAAATAGCAATTTACCCATAACTAGACAAATCTAATTAAATAATAAATGATGAAGTTATTAGCAAGTTTGTTCACTAGTCCCTATATAAGCTATATTAAAAGATTCTCAGGTATTATCGATAAAGTCGCGTATGCGCAGTACGATTTTTCCACAATTGTTGTACATATGTAAATTTTACAACACATGGGAATCTGAATTTCTGTAATTTACAATGTACTGGTTTGCAGTAACCACAGTGAAATGGCGACGTCATTCACCAAAAGATTATTGGCAAAAACATTTTTGTGACGTCACTTGAATTTGAATGGGGAAAACATCTAGTAATACATGTTGTATAGATATAGATGTAATTCATTTTGTTGAAATTGGGGAAAATCTAACAGCATTAGAAATATAACTGAAGATAATTTCTCTGATATATAACGTATTCAAATTTACAAAGCTTGCTTTTTGTCATATTCACTGAAAAGTTTTTCTTTTCTTTTCAATTAATTACAAAAGATACTCCTTTTCTGCCACTACTGCCCATGTGCGAATTCAAAACTGGGGTAATTTAAAACGGGGCGAAACCGTTTGCAAGTGCATTAGGGCGAAAATAACACGGGGCGAAA
Source organism: Atrina japonica (assembly GCA_030159075.1). Lineage (NCBI taxonomy): Eukaryota > Metazoa > Mollusca > Bivalvia > Pterioida > Pinnidae > Atrina > Atrina japonica. The sequence goes on along the minus strand of BROG01001477.1, from coordinate 38,796 downwards.
ATAACCCTGTATAAAGTAGGCTTGACCAATGTAAGTGTGAACTTTTTTGTCCTGCACTGTGTATTTCTACACCACAAACTTTTAAATCATAAATAATTATAGTCTGCAATATATGAATAAAAATCATGGAGATTATTGAAATTATTGATTTTGTATTTTAGAAATTAAATTTGTTTAATTGATCAATATTTAACTTATAATAAGAGAAATTGCTACTTTTCACTTCTTGAATAGCGCTGGATGCAGGTTGTGGGAAAGATAACCTGCAAATGAATTTAAATGAAGTTTGTGTGTGTCTAATTTTCACCTTAGTTTTATATTGTCTCCTGAACCTCAATTTTACAATTAATACCTTGGTATCTGTGATTTTCATATCGGTAAACTGGTGTAGTTTCAGATCATATAGAAATATGTGCCTTGAACTATGTATTGCATAACAGTTTTAAATACATGTAGCCTATATGTATATGTATATATATATATATATATATATATATATATATATATATATATATATATATATATATATATATATATATATATATATATATATATATATATATTATAAACATAATACCAAAGTTACAGTGTATGCAGCAGTAACCCCGGTGTCATATGATATAATGACCCCGGGGTCATTTTATCATGGTTTACTGTCTGCAATAAAGTGACCCACATGCGATAATCTTACCCCCTCAGTGCGATAAATTGACCCCCGGCGTTAAAATAATCACGTATATTTAGACTTCCTTCATGTATTCACAATATATTCAGTAAAACGTGATGAGCACATGGCCATGAAATATCGATTCTAAATGATAAAACATGCCAATAGATTTTCGAAAAATTTCATCGGGGAGGGGGTGGTCATTTAATTTATTGCAGCTGCGATATTTTTAGAAAAGAAAATCATATTGGGAAATTTTATTGCACTTGCCATATATTGACCACCCCTGTAAAAATAACATTTTCAGGGGGTCAATATATTGCAAGGGGGTCGCGACAGAATGATCCAAGAGGTCACTTTCTCACATGATAAAGTGACCCTGCGGTCATTCTATTGCAATAAAACGACCCCGGGGTCATATTATCCTGGGGGTCACTATATCGTATTACACCGGGCCCACCTCCCTTTCTAAAAAAATTCTAGATCCGCTACTGCATTAGAAGAAACATATATATGCGTAATAAATATCTGCTAATTATGTTATATACATTTTTTCAAACAGTTTTATAGTCATATGTAATGTCGTCATAGTGGGTAACAAAACAAAAAAGCCCAGGAAAGGATAGAGAAAAAACAAGAGTACAAATCGATAATGATAAGAGTAGTTATAGGCAGTTTTCTGGCACGTTTTTTGAATTGAACCGCCACTGATGACTTCAGAATTCTGGCTGCTGATTGGCCAATTCAAAGAACGTGTCAGGGTGCCGCCTGTGACGTCATAACCGTAGTGCGTCATACCGGAAGTGAAGTCACGCCGGAAGTGTGGTCACACCGGAAATGAAGAAACACCGGAAGTGAGGTCACACCGAAAGTGAGGTCACACCGGAAGTGTGTCATACCGGAAGTGAGGTTATGTTGTCATGGCAATAAAGAAAAAGGGCCAATCGTTGAGCTTGGATGCGTGTCTATGACCGGAAATGGAAGGTAGTTGGGGCGGCCATCTTGGATAACGAACAAATGAGAGCCTTCGTTACAAGAGGTCGGGGTTACGAGGTCACGTTAGTTCACGAGAGGTCAACAGCTAAAGATAGAAGTTGGGTTTTTCAGTTTTGGGCTGAGAGTGAATCTATTTTTTGGAACAAAAACATATTTTCCCAGGCTGGAGTAAAATCAGCAGTAGGTGTCGCCACAGTCGGTGAGACTTAATGATACCGTATCAAGTGCTCAAGCACGAGAAGCGGTAGGCCGAGCTCGAGTCAAGCTTGAACATTTTATCTTTGTACTAAGACTCATAGAGTTTATGAGTATGCATAAAGGGAGATCACTGTGTATAGGCTCTATAGGTTGAACAAAGGGAGATCACTCTGTATAGAGTGTAGGGATGGGGCAAAGGGGAGATCACTCTGTATAGACTGTAGGGATGGGACAAATGGGGAGATTACTCTAAAATTTTTCTAAAGCTAAGACGCTTAGACGGATTTCGGATATACCTTTAGAGATATTATTTGGCCTTGTATGATACCATTTTATCTTTAGAAAAAATCACATACTTTTCAAATTGGAGCTCAACTAATGAAGTCTAATTCACAGAAACGATATCGCCTTGAGCATTGTAACTTTGGTATTTTGTTTATAATATATATTACTCTGTATAGACTGTATAGGTGGAACAAATCGAGATTACTCTGTATAGACTATAGGGATGGAACAAAGGGGGCGATTACTCTATATGAACTGTATGCACTAAACCAGAGAGGGAGGGTGGGTAGTGAAACTGGAAGTATAGGAAGGGTAGCCACCTTGGCTATATAATCATGGGATATCTAGTTTTTTCAGAGACTGACTAATCTCACGGCAAGAGAGTAACATAGAACATGAAAGTGTGTAACTTTCTAAAAATTTGCAAAGTAATCAAGTGGGTGTCGTTCTCAAAGTTTGCAAAGTGATCAAGTGTGTGTGCCGTTCTCAAAGTTTGCAACGTGTGCAACGTTTTAAGTTATGACAAAAGTGAAAAAGTGACAAAAGTGACAAAGTGACATAAGTTTCAAAGTGAAGTATGAAGTTGTTCACTTACATCGTTTCAACAAGTATCAAAGTTAAGACGGTGAAAAAAAGTATCTGTATTATTTTATATTGCTTTGTACTTCTGTATATAAAATTTAAAAAATTAAACACTCACAAGAGGAATTTTTCTGACGATGTTGACTCTTCGAGCTTCGGATGCCAATTGAGCTCTCAGAGGTCTAAATGAAATTATTCTCAATTTTTTCAAAGTTACAATTTTAATAGTTCGGATTTCTATCTAATTTATCTTATATAATTTATCTTATTGATCAAGTAAAAGAGTTAGTGTATGTTCACATTCACTAACTATAGGTTAGACTTACCACTACAGTATAATACAACATATACAAAAAACTGTTTACTTTCAGTTAAGCTTTTTTGAGTAAGTTTGGTGGCCATTAAAAGGGCCGTTGAATTTTTCCCGTTGGGAAGAAAGTCTACTGTCCAGCAGACCTCGCAAGTACGCGACTTCCATCTCCTTTTTTCTAGCAGCCGTCTTATTTGGCGTTGGCACAGAACGCTCAAATCCGCCTGACCCATAGCATGCTCCATCTCACGCATTGGTGGTGCTGATGGCACAGCTCTTGGTGGAAGAGGCCTAGGTGGTAGTGTCCTAGGCCTATAAGGTGGTAGTGGCGATGGACGGCTCGTAAACGCGGGCCTACGTGGAATAGGCCGCACAACTAACAACCTTCTCTTCGGCGACGAACACCGATGAGTACCTCTACGGAAATCACTCTCCGATGGTACAACTCCAAAGTTGTCCATGGTGATCAATTCATACCGAGTGAAACCAACTGTCTGGTTTATATAGAGACTATGAACGCGCACGCAAGTTATGACGTCAGAGGTCTATTTGGAGTATCAGCTGTTTCATGACTCCTACTACTAATACTCGGAACTTTTTGTCTTATACCTTAGATGATTTATAAATACACTACTAAAGTGACCATGTATATAATACTATATCTCTCAGTTTCATTACTAGTATTAAAATAGCTTACTATCAGTCCATATCTCCAGATACGATACAGTTAAAGCATGAATTTACCATGGTTGTGGCAGGACCTACCAAATCGGGGAATACTGAATTTGAAAAACAGTTGATAGAATGGAAGGATCAATGGACTCATTCTCATCCCGACAAAATTGTATGGTGTTATCGTGAATGGCAACCTGCTTATGAAATCTTACAACGGGAACATCATGTTCACTTTGTTCAAAATATACCTGAGGATGACGAAGTCTTAGTTTCTGATCTAACTCGTCGTCACCTACTTGTCTTTGATGATATGATGGGTAGTAAAGCTCTCGATTCTATCGTAGAATGGTTTACGCGAAAAGTACAGCATCGGAGCACAAGTGTGATCTACATCACTCAAAACTTGTTTGATCGTCCTAAACAATATTGCACCATAAGTCTGAATGCTCATTATCTCGCCCCGTTTAAGAATACTAGAGATCAATCTCAAATGACCAGTTTATCACGTCCATTAGACCTACCAGGATTAAACTACGCTTATCACGATGCTACAAATCGTCCTCATTGTTATCTCTTGATTGATCTCACATAATCTACCCTTTGATAATCTAAGATTAAGATCATATCTGTTTCATCCTTGGTATACGGGAGGGATAGTGTTGTATACACCTTATAAGTAGGCAGTAACTTTATCTCGGCCGTCACTTCTCGTATTCCTGTTAACGTAGAATTATGAATCCTTTACCTAAAGCCACCAGTAAACTGGTGAGTACTTTAAGATAATTGCATTTGGAGACAGATCCCGTAAGACATTAAGAACTGTTAGAATTAGGTAGAGACGCTTTATTGAAATGGTTTGGTATGGGGGCTAAAAATCTTCTGTCTGGTACTATTCCAATGACCAAACCTCCAGCAACGTTAATACAGAGAAATGCTGATCATTTAAAAATCATTGCTTACCAAAAAGCTGATGAAGAAGCTAAGAAAACTGTTATCTTAAAACGGGGAGGGGCAGGGTTCTTAGGTGGGGTAATCATTAGATCCCTACTACAGTCTGCTAGTCGTCTCAAGAAGAACACTCCTCCTCCTAGGCAGAAAAAGAAGAGCCCTAAGAAGAAGAGCCCTAAGAAGAAGAACCCGCCATTGATTCTAAAACTGAATATGAAACAGATTCGTGAAGCTGACACATTGAATCAGTTTTCTCCTACACGAATACCGTCTCCACCTGTAACCAACAGCCCTGTAGCAGGAACTTCTGCTACTGCAACATCTATCTTTGGACAACCCATACGTCTTCCTGGTATACCTAATATCAAAATTACTCAACGGAAACAACCTCTTATTACTAAGATTAAAACAGTCCTTCAGAAACTGGATGTACCTAAGAAGTCTACTCCTACTGCTACTCCAAAGCAGTCCTTGTTATTTCCCTTATTACCAAAACATTTAACTACGAAAGATGTATCATCTCAGCTGAACAAACGTTTTATGTCTACTTCGAAGTCTACTCGATTACCTTCGTTTACTTCTACCTTTGGATCTCCCATCAACTGTCAGCCTAAGACAAAACCTTCATATATGAACATCTAAAAGGTCTATGGTGTCGGGCTCTATTTACTACGAGTAAAGAACTTCAAGATCATAAACGAATTCAGCATCCTATGTTGATATAGATTTATAAAACTACCTCGGATTATGTGCTGAGTCATTTGTATAGAATACTTAGTTGTAGTTACATCATGACACCAAGAAAAAGTAAGCTTGCGCTTGAATCTCATGCCTCTTTGATTAAAGTCTTAGGACAAAAATAGTATCCCATTGAGTTTAAAAAGATGATCTTATGGCATGCCCCTGATGACACAATGAAAATGAAAATTTGTGAAGTAGTGTATAACATCTTAAAAGGAGTAATTCCTTTAACAAAACGTCAGAAACAGCACTTGGATTTAAAGAAATTGGTCTTAAGAAAACTAGTTCATCCTCAATTGACTGTCCCTCAACGACCTCGTATTCTAACGAATCAACAGGATGGTGTTTTACCTATTAGACCCTTATTAGTACCATTACTAGGAGCCATAGCTACTCCTGTCATAAAATCTATTCTATGACCATGAGCCAACGAAAAATGATCGTTGTTCCCGAGGAGAGGACCATGGAGGAACTCAAACAATGGCGTGAAAGAAATGTACACCCTTTGTCTCATACACCTGAAGTAGCATCTTCGGTATGTTTAGGTAATGGATTAGATGCGATTGTAGATCGTGATGATTTGACTCCTGAAGCTAAGGTAGCAAAGTTTGATCAAAAACTTCATCAATACGGTACGTATCTACAACAAGCTCGTTACCCTGAAAAACAGAGACCTTGGACTCAGCAAACAGAAAAAGTAAAAGAAGTCAAAGATGATGTTAAAGCTGCAATGTCTCCTGAAGATCAACATCTTATGACAACTATTACATCCAATGTCACTGCTCCATTAAAACCAAAAGTCCCTTTGTTATTTAAACATCTCAAGAAACATTTGATATACTAACATGGGAAAAAGACGGTCAAATACAATACGAAGAGAAGACCGTACCTGGGACAAATATGGTCGATCTCGTAACCGATGCCTTACGGCCACAACCTAGAAAATGTTATCAGACCGAAAGTATCCCATATCTCTAAAAGAGGTCAAACAATGGTTGAAAGAACAAGACACGTATACGCGTCATAAATCTATTAAGAGAAAGGTTCCACGTGACCAAACGAGAGTGACCAATATGGATGAACAGTGGCAATTAGATTTAGCTGATGTATCCAACATCAAGACACACAATGACGGGTATACGTTTCTCCTATGCGTCACTGATGTTCTAAATATGCTTGGGTCATCCCTTTGAAAAATAAATCTGCCAAAGAAATGCTACGAGGGTTTCAAGCAGTAATAAAACAACCCAAAGTACGACGTTCCATTCGTATAGAATCCGAGAAAGGAAAAAAGTTTTGGAATCGTGAATTTCGCCAAATGTTTCATGATATTCATTTCTTTAGGACAGACCAAACAAAAACAAAATCTAGTATTGTAGAACGATTTCAACGGACACCGAAAGCTCGCGTGTGGAGATATTTTACTCATACTAGTTGGATTTGAACCAGACCTATGTGTATATAGAAGCTAAAATCGTCAGACAAGATGGAACTGATCTAGCAGATGATAATCAAATCACCCCGTCAACAATTTGCTGCATAGTTTGTTTTCCGAGATCGATTATAATCTAACCGATACCTATCCCTATCGAGCTTATCTCGAAAAGTTGCTGTCCTTTTCTGACGAAACGTAAAAATATTAAATTAGTGCTACAAGTTTATGGTACAAGGATCATCCTGGACGATTTGACAAGATGAATCCTCATACCGATGATCCTCCCGAGAAAAACTCAGGATTGGCTGATGATTGGTCATGAACGTATCAGTGAAAGTAAAACCTTTAGTATGATGGATCGTCTCCATTTGGATCTGTTTGAATAGAAACGATTTCTACCTAATGGTATAGATATACGCCTAAGGTTTAACAGAAGTCGTGTGCCCTTTGACATGATGTGTGGAGGAGGTGAATTGGGTTACTTGAAGATATTACAAATGTATCTAGTGGTACGTAAAGTGAAACCCATTGCAACCTTATTGAATCAGATGAACGAACAGATGAATACCAGTACTGCTAAATTTCCATTGAGACGTGTAGAAGTGAAAACGTTTACTATTCCTGCTGTTACACGTTCAAAAATTACAGATCATTTGTATCAAGGTCAAATGCCAAAAACGTATAATAGTAAGTACGGTGAGCAATACCGCTTTGATTGGTAATGCGACAAAGAATCCCTTTTATTTCCAACATTTTAATGTTAATAAAGTGGATGTAAGTATCAATGGAGAAAGTCTTGCACTCGTCCTTTAGAACCTGACTTTGAAAATAACTTGTACTTGCGATCATACTTGAGCTTATATCAAGGATTGGGTCGATTAGAAGACTTGGTCCCTTCCGTGACCATTGACCACTATAGAAGAGGCTATACCTTCTGGTGTTTTGATTTGACAGCTGATCAAAACAATGGTCAGAGCAAGTTACACTGGATAAAAACAAGAAATTTATGCATCGAGCTTCAATTTGCTCAAGCTTTAGCAGAGAGTGTGAACTGCATTGTCTATGGAAAATTTGATAACGTATTAGAAATCAACAAACAGAGAGAAGTGGTTATAGCCTGTTGAAACCATGCAAAGTATTCAAGGCTTGAATGCTATTCAGCTCAATAGTATTTTATCACGAGACCCTTATGTAGGACCCTCGTTCGGCGGAGTATACCCAAGAGACGTTTTACCTGACTGTATACCTGTACCTAAATCAACCAGGTATCAATCCTGTCAGTCACGACAAGTATGGATTTAATTACGTCAAGGAATCCTAACCGACCGATCTAGGACAAAAGCTGATGTTCTTTTGCTCCACGCTGTATGGGCAAGATCAACCGTAATAGTGAGACATAATAAACTCTTTGATGTTTTTTTTTATTATTATTATTATCATTTTGTATGTATGCAGTCTTAGAGGGATGTCCCTAACATTCCAAAAAGTACTTCTAGTTTGAACGGGGTAATAAAACGTTGAGTTGATAATATTGTTGTCGTTATTTATGGGCTAAAAATAATATAAAGTAGGAAGAGAAAGGTGGGGTGTATATGAGAGAGAAAACAGAAAAAGAAATGAGAGAAAGGTGAGCATATGGAGAGAGAAAAGAAACGAGAGAGAAAAGAAATGAGAGAAAGGCTAACATGTGGAGAGAGAGAGAGAGAGAGAGAGAGAGAGAGAGAGAGAGAGAGAGAGAGAGAGAGAGAGAGAGAGAGAGAGAGAGAGAGAGAGAGAATAGAAGTAGGAGAGAGTAGACAGATACGATTCAGGGATCACGTGACTTGTTTGGTATGACATAGGCTGACATCACATCAGAGTGCACACAGAGAAAAAGCGTGATTTGCAACTGTATGGACGATCTACTGTTGTCTATTACACAGAATAATGAAACATCAGATACGATGTACTGATTGGAATACTCATGTACGTGCTGTGAAAACACCCGCACAATTTATAGGCATTGTGTATCATATGTTTGATGATGGGATTTTTTCGAGATAACGCTTTACAGAAACCTTTACAGAAGATGTAAGTGTATTACGTCAAGATCCTACCTATTGGGAGATCTACGATATAGCCCGTAACGTGATCGAGACATTCGTTTATAAACTAATAAAAATAATCACTATATTGGATAAGAATGTCACGTGATTCACTTCACTATTAAAACTGTAGTTCCGACTTGAAACGGACCAGATGAACTTTTGCTTGCGGACCACTACACTAGTTATTTTCATCAACATCAACTACAACATGGAGCAGAGCTACAGTCAATCCATTGACAGTCAATGTCACATGGTGTAATCAGAAGCCGTATTGAACAAGCTGTACGAATTATCCAACAATCAATGTTACGGCTGTGAGATTGATCATCCGAGTCAGAAACAACATACCTGTCTTATGATGTATGATGGCGGCACAATGATATTTCACTACTTTGACGAGGCTCTAGACAGGGTGAACGAAACAAACATTATGCAAAAAATTGAAGAATGTTTAGAGCAATCCAGCATACCTTTATGAAGCATTTAGAGATGTCTACAAACAGAATTTCTGGCAACCCGTCTCCATAATGAAGTGACAGTTTAAGATTTTTATTTTTTTCATTCAATTTTTGTATATTTTCGAGAGGGACATTCCCCTAATCCTATGCGAAAATACCGTTTGATTTCTTTTCAACGGGATAATTAAAACATGTTGCATTACAAAATTAATCTTGTCGTCTTTTGATAGAAATACGAGCTTAAAAACTGATTCGATGTTCATCCATTTTATCTGGGTATAAGGTGTACACCTAGAGGTTAAGCATAGTATTAGTATACGGTAGACAAAAGGTACAGCGTTATATGGTGTAAAACACCATTGAGAAACTATGAGAAGGAGTATTAGTATCACAAACTCTATGAGACGTACTAGATGTAGAGATTCTAAGTAAGAGAAAATAAGGATACAAAGCGTAATAGTGTGCGTAACACAACTCTACGAGGCGTACAGAGTCAATGTAAGATATTCAGAGAAAGAATACTTCTGAAATAATAGTGACAATAAAACAGGTGGCCAGATGTCAAAAACAGGTGATCAGATGCCAAGTGTCAAGATGTCAAAAACAGGTGGCCAGATGTCAAAACAGGTGGCCAGATGCCAAGTGTTAAGATGTGAAAAACAGGTGGCCAGATGTCAAAAACAGGTGGCCAGCTAATATAGTAAGTCAAGTGACTAGAGAGAGGTTCAGTTAAGCCTGCGAATACTTATTTGAGATCTGAAGCTCGAGGTGTTAATATAATAAGAAAAACCACTACTTCCAGCATGAGTGAGTGTTTCATTTTTTATTAGATAGGGCTAGATTATTCCCCATGCATTAAAATGACAAATATCTCAGAAGACAAATAATAAGTCACATGATTTTAAAAACTAGTGTATAGGTTCAATTAGTCCTCTGAGAGCTCATTTGCGATCCTGAGCTCGAAGAGTCAACATCGTCAGAAAACCACTAACGGCATAGGGTGAGTGTTTGAATTTAATTACATAGGTTTATTGTGTACCGTATGAAACATGTACAAACAGTAAATTTCAATATCTCAGAAAAAATAGGGAACTAGCAACGTTAATAAGGTTTTCATTACTTACAACTTAATTATGCTATCAGGGGAATACCCCATCATCAATTCAACGTTCATTCACTCTAGACTTCAAAACTGGGAAAAACTCCTGTTATCAACTCACGGCAATTCTCGTAAACTCTCGTCGACTGTGGCGACACCTACTGCTGATTACACTTCAACCTGGAAAAAACCCAAAGTTTCGGTTCTAAAAATAGATTCACTTTCAGCCCGAAACTGGAAAAACCCAACGTCTATCTTTAGCCGGTGACCTCCCGTGAACTCATGTGTCCTCTCACTGGCTCGTTATCCAAGATGGCCGCCCCGCAACCTTCCACTTCTGTTCATAGACACGCATCCAATCTCAACGATTGGCGCTTTCTCCTTATTGCCATGACATCACTTCCGGTATGACACACGGTATTGAATTGGCCAATGAGAAGCCAGGATTCTGATGACGTCATCAGTGGCGGTAAGATTAAAACAAACGTGCCAGGGAGCTGCCTAAATACTTATAAGGATAGAAAAATCCAGGAATAAAAAATTTGATTCTAGCCCGCCCCCTAAAATAAAATGACTGCTGCCTTATTCTAATATGAGTACATGACCCTATAAGACATGAGTATATTTGGTATATTAACGGGCATAATATTTTAATTTCCCTCCTGCTTTAACACATTCTTTAATTTTCTGGTACATAATTTCTGTATGTATATTTGTATTTTGAAATCAGAATCTGTTTGAGAAAAAAAAAAACACAGTTTAAACAGTCAATTTTTGACTCTAAAATTTCCAAGATTTCGTTTTCATATTATATAAGTAAAAAACATAAATTTCAGGGATTGGGCATTACCTCCTTTAATATCACTAAATGTGCCTTTCCAATTTCCATAAGGAGCAAGGATATACATTGATATGGTTAAGGAGTGGGAATATGAATATTCTATACAACACAGAATGTATCTCTCCCTAAGGATCAAGAATATATGTGGCTATTAGTTGGGGATGTGAATTGTTTTCAAGTTATTAGTATACTGGAAGTGAGGTCATACCGGAAGTGCGTCATACCGGAATTGCGTCATACAGGAAGTACGTCATACCGGAAGTGAGGTCATGTTGTCATGGCAATCGGGTGAAAAAGCCAATCGTTGAGCTTGGAGGCGTGTGTATGGCCGGAAGTGGAAGGTTGTCGGGGCGGCCATCTTGGATAACGAGCCAATGAGAGCCTTCGTTACAAGAGGTCGGGGTCACGGGAGGTCACCAGAGGTCATTTCAGTTCACGAGAAGTCAACGGCTAAAACTAGAAGTTGGGTTTTTCCAGTTTTGGGTTGAGAGTGAATCTTTTTTTGGAACCGAAACTTTGGGTTTTTCCAGGTTTGTGAAACCAGCAGTAGGCGGCGCCACATTCGGAGTGGTTAACGATCCTGTATCAAGTGTGCAAGCGCGAGAAGCGCTTGGCCGAGCTCGTAACCGTGAGTCAAGCTTGAACATGTTATCCTAAGACTTGTCGAATAACGAGTATGTACAGAAGATTACTCTGTATAGACTCCATAGGTGGAACAAAGGGAGATCACTCTGAATAGCCTGTATGAGTAGGACAAAAGCGAGATTACTCTGTATAGACTGTATAGCTGGAACAAAGGGGAGATCACTGTGTATAGACTATAGGGGTGGAACAAAAAGAGAGATCACTCTATATGGACTGTATGTACTATACCAGAGAGGGAGGCTGGGTAGTGAAACAGGAAGTATAGGTAGGGTAGCCATCTTGGCTATGGAATCATGGGATATCTAGTTTTCAGGGACTTACTAATCTCACGGCAGGAGAAAGCGATACATAGAACATGAAAGTATGTAACGTTCTCAAAGTTTGCAAAAGTGATCAAGTGTATGTGTGTGTGTGTGTGTGTGTGTGTGTACCGTTCTCATGTTTCAAAGTTTGCAACGTGTGCATAGTTCTAAGTTATGAAGTGACACAAGTGACAAAGTGACACAAGTGACAAAGTGACACAAGTAACAAAGTGACACAAATGGCACAATTGACACAAGTGACAAAGTTGTGAAGTATGAAGTTGTTCACTTGCATCGTTTCAGCAAGTATCAAAGTTCAGACAGAGAAAACAGTATCTGTATTATTTTATATTGTTTCTTGTACTACTGTATATAAAATAAAAAATGAAACACTCACCCAGAGGATTTTTCTGATGATGTTGACTCTTCAAGCTCCGGCTGCCAAATGAGCTCTCAGTATCTAACTGAACTGAAGTTTTTAATGTTACTATTTTTAGAATTTGTGTCTAATAAAATTTTATTGATCAAGTAAAAAGAACTAGTGAATGTTCACATTTACTTACTACAGGTTAGACTTACCACTACAGTATAACACATACACAAAACTGCATACTTTCAGTTAAGGTTTCTTTTCGTGTAAGATGGATGGCCCTGAAAAGGACCGTTAAATTTCTCTTCTTGGTGATGGTCTATTCCCCATCCAACAAGCGCTGCAACCGACTGACTTGGAGTTCTTTCTCCTCGATCTCTGCCTCCTACAGCCTCAGTAACTCAAATCTGCCTGATATACTGTAGCTCAGGCAACGGGGGTGCTGATGGCACAGCCCTGGATGGAGGAAGTCTAGGGGGTGGTACTCTAGACCTGTAAGGTGGTGGTGGTGGTGACGGACGGGCTAAAAATGCTGGCCTCACAACAGCTACTTTTCTCTCCAATCCTGTAGCTTCGAATCTGTGGATGATGATGAACTGATACCGAGTAAAACCAAATGTCTGGTTTATATAGAGACTATGGACGCTCATGCAATCAATGACGTCAGATGTCTATTCGGAGTATGAGTTGTTTCATGACTCCTACTACTATTTGGAACGTTTTTGTCTTATATCCTAGATGATTTATACATACACTGCTCAAGTGACCATGTATATAATACATACACTACTGAAGTGACCATGTATATAATACTACATCTCTCAGTTTCATTACTAGTATCAAAATGGCTTACTATCAGTCCATATCTCCCGATACGATACAATTAAAGCATGAATTTACCATGGTTGTGGCGGGACCTACCATATCAGGGAAAACTTAATTGGTAAAACAGTTGATAGAATGGAAGGATCAATGGATTCATTCCCCCCCCCCCCCCCCCGACAAAATTGTATGGTGTTATCGTGAATGGCAACCTGCTTATGAAATCTTACAACGGGAACATCATGTTCACTTTGTTCAAAATATACCTGAGGATGATGAAGTCTTAGTTTCTGATCTAACTCGTCGTCACCTACTCGTCTTTGATGATATGATGGGTAGTAAAGCTCTCGATTCTATCGTAGAATGGTTTACACGTAAGGCACATCATCGGAACACGAGTGTGATCTACATCACTCAAAACTTGTTTGATCGTGCTACACAATATCATACCATAAGTCGTCTGAATGCTCATCATCTCGTCCTGTTTAACAATCCAAGAGATAAATCTCAAGTGACCAGCTTATCACGTCAATTAGAGCTACCAGGTTAAACCATTCTAAACACGATGCAACAAATCGTCCTCATGTTATCTCTTGATTGATCTCATATCGTCTTCCCCTGATAATCTAAGATTAAGATCAGATCTGTTTCATCCTTGGTATACGGGAGGGATAGTGTTGTATACACCTTATAAGTAAACAGTACCTTTATCTAAGCCGTCATTTCTCGTATTCCTGTTAACGTAGAATCATGAATCCTTTACGTAAAGCCACCACTAAACGAGTAAAGAACTCCAAGATCATAAACGACTTCAACATCCTATGTTGATATAGGTTTATAAAACTACCTCAGATCATGTATTGAGTCATTTGTATAGAATACTTAGTTGTAGTTACATCATGGCACCAAGAAAAAGTAAGCATGGGTTTGATTCTCATGCCGCTTTGATTAAAGTCTTAGGACAGAAACAGTATCCTATGGAGTTTAAAAAGATGATCTTACGGTACGCCCCTGATGACACGAACATGAAAATTTGTGAAGTAGTGTATAACATCTTAAAAGGAGTAATTCCCATAACAAAACGTCAGAAACAGCACTTGGGTTCAAAGAAACGGGTCTTAAGAAAACTAGTTGATCATCAATTGACTGTCCCTTCACGACGTCGTATTCTAACGAATCAACTGGGTATTCTATAACCATGAGCACACGAAAAAAGATTTTAGTTCCCGAGAGGACCATGGAGGAACTCAAACAATGGAGAGAAATAAGTTTACACCCTTTGCCTCATACACCTGAAGTAGCATCTTCGATGCGTTTAGGTAATGGATTAGATGCGATTGTAGATCGTGATGATTTGACTCCTGAAGCTAAGGTAGCCTAGTTTGGTCAAGAACTTCATCGATACCGTACGTATCTACAACAAGCTCGTCACCCTGAAAAACAGATACAGGCTATACAGAGTAATCTCCCTTTGTTCCACCTATACAGTCTATACAGAGTAATCTCCCTTTGTGCATACTCGTTACTCTACTAGTCTTCGGATAACATGTTCAAGCTTCACTCGAGATCGGCCTACCGCTTCATGTGCTTGCGCAATTGATACAGGACTCTCACCAACTGTGGCGACACCTACTGCTGGTTTCACAAACCTGGAAAAACCCAGAGTTTCAGTTCTAAAAATAGATTCACTCTCAGTCCAAAAACTGGAAAAACCCAACTTTTCTCTCTAGCCATTGACTTCTCGTGAACTCATGTGATCTCTAGAGACCCTGAGCTCTTGTAACGAAGGCTTTCATTGGCTCGTTATCCAAGATGGTCGCCCCCACAACCTTCCACGTCCAGTCATAGACACGCCTCCAAGCTTAACGATTGGCTCTTTCTCCTTATTGCCATGATAACATGACATAACTTCTGGTATGACGCACTTCCGGTATGGCCTCACTTCCGGTATGATGCACTTCCGGTTATGACGTCACATGCGGCTCTGTTGCGCGCCATTTGAATAAAGTAATCAAAAGTCAACATTCTGATGACGTCATCAGTGACTGTTAAATTCAAATTCAATATATATATATATATATATATATATATATATATTGTTAATGGATGGGAATGAGGACAGGTTTAATATTAAAGGTAAAATACATATTTCAAGGGGTGGGGCAAGACCCCAGCGTACACAATTGAATTTGTCTTCCTGTAAATAATGAACAAGAATATATATGGATTAGGAATGGGGATGAAATAGGTTTTCAAGTACTACATCAAAAAATAAATTTAAGTGGGTGGGGCAAGATCCCAAGGACCTTCATATACACAACTGAATTTATCTTTCCTTGATGAAAAAAATATACAGTTAGTTAAGGGGTGGGGATGAGAATGGTTTTCAAGAAATTCATAAAAATATCAATCTTCGGGCATGGGGAAAAGACCCCCATATAGGCCTATACTTTCCATGATGAAAAAAACATATATTTGGAGGGGATGAGAATGGTTTTCAAAAATATCTATATATATGGAGGGGATTGGAATGGTTTTCATGTCATTCATAAAAAATATAAATCATAGGGGGTGGGGGTACCCCCCCCCCCAAAAAAAAAACCGAAAAAATAAAGAAATAAATACTTTGGCCCTCCCCCTCCGATCGAACACTTATACTTGTGAACCAGTATTGGACAATTGCTGGACGCTCAAAAATGTCGTGGAAGCTATTTAGATATAACATGTTTTTTAAACGGTCTCGGTGTCCATTCGGTATAAAATACGTGACTCCATCTTTGGCTGTTCGAGTCAAGTATTTAACGCTTAACCTGGGCTACATTGAATGTCAATAGACCGTATTCTCGCCCCAGATAAATTGTAGCCGGGTCCTCTATTCCGCCGTTAAAATCTCGCCCTCATAGTATTACTTACATAGTGTTTAATGTGGCATGAAACGACATTCAAACAAACATCTGAACTTGGTATCAAGTAGGGCCTTCTGTCAGTGTCACCAATATACAGTGAGTTATTTAGAACACCAAGATCACTCAGTGCACTTCGTGTTGACCTTTCTCCCGTAGGGATCGTTATTTGCTTTCCTTTAATTGATGAGATGAATTTCGTAAGCTTGTTATGAATAAATGGTAACGTACTCGCGCTTTTGCTAAGCGATGCATTTCTATTTTATATATACAAGTACTAATTTTATATTAAATTCTGTAAATTACTCAGATCTACTATCCACATATTCATCCTTCTATTTATCTACATATCTTTCTAACTATCTTGACAATGTTTGTAAGAAAGTAAAAATAATTCTTCAATTCTACTTTATAACCAATATAAAATCATTCAAGAACGTTTTATTTCTGTCTAAATGTCAAACGATATACATTTATTTATTTATCTATCTAATTTACCATATATCTATCTATCTATCTATCTATCAATCTATCTAGCTTTTAAACAGTTTTTATCATTTAATACATGCCGAACACAATTTGAAAGACCAATAAATCTGTTTTTGCATTCGTTTAAAATATGATATGATTTATACATTTAAGTATCAATGTATATTACTCAAATTGATTGGATTCACCTGGCTGAAATCTTGCACACCTTTGCATAACCAACAATCTGTTCCCATGTTTGTCGGTACAAGTTATCACGCCTGAAAGTTACCTGAGCCCTACCATCACGCAGAGACCTAGTAAGCCCCCCCCCCGCCAAAAAAAAAAAAATTATTGGTTTCTGGGGCACTTTTTTGAAAAATCTGAAGAGGCAGGCTGTTTTATTATTTTATTTTTTATTTTTTTGTTTTTTTTCGGAAAGATTGTAATTTTCACACACTTTCAAAGCAATGTATATGTATATAAAATTTTAACACAACCAACACCCTTTTCATTGATATCATTTATTGAATATATAAAATGAAACCTTAATATTTTGAAAATCAGTTTGAGTTAGTTTCTTTTCTTTTTATCATGTTCTGCAGCCATAATATGATTCCTTTCAAAATGGCACTTTTTGCTTAGCACTCGGAACATACAGGGTATGAACCAGTCTCCTTGTGCAGATTATCATCAGTGCCACAGTAAAAACAAATATATCTGAAACAAGGACTACTGAAGTAAAGCACCTCAATAGGTTTTATACATATCAAGTTACTCCCAGGATCAGAACTGGGAGTCACATTCATTATAATAATGGAGGTTTTCGTTTTTGTTATGGCTATCAGACTCTATGTGGTATCTTAAATACCTCTCAAAGAAAGAAATAACATCATTTACTCGTAGAGATTTCATAACCTTATTGGTACATTCACTTTTACTTCTCCCAATTTCCACAAAACATACAGAATATGACTTGTACCGTGCTATATATATATATATATATATATATATATATATATATATATATATATATATATATATATATATATATATATATATATATATATATATAACACAATAATATGATTATTTTGAAAGGATTACTTCTGATAGGTTTCATTTAAATATAATATACAGGGGTCCATTTCAACGTTGGTCACTTGGTGTGCAAGCCTATACTAATGTACATGTACATTAATGTTATATGATTCTTTATTCCACTGAAACCAAGTACCACAGTAAAAACAAATATATCTGAAACAAGGACTACTGAAGTAAGGCACCTCAATAGGTTTTATATATATCAAGTTACTCCCAGGATCAGAACTATGTTGGGAGTCACAATCATTATCATAATCTCCTTGGACCGTGCTGTTGTACGGTCAATTATGGAATCGGCACCTTAAATTGTAACTTGTTTATTATATATAAAAAAGAAAAAAAAAAAAACACACAAAAATATATATATATATATATATATATATATATATATATATATATATATATATATATATATATATATATATATAAAGATATCATATTTTAAACGATTGCAAAGTTCCTACAGATTTATTGGTCTTTCAAATTGTGTTCGGCATGTATAAATTGATAAATACTGTTTAAAAGATAGATAGATAGATAGATATAAAAATTTCAGATACCAAAGTATAAATCAATAGAATGTCCAGGACACAGATACAAATCCGGTAAAAATGGACAAACACGGACCTCTGGAAACCAAGAGGTGGGATCAGATGCCATGGAGGAGTAAGCATCCCCTGTCGACCGATTAGATAGATTAGATAGATTAGACAGTAAATTAGATGGATAGATTGATAGTAAATAAATGTATATCCAGATAAACATCGTTTGACATTTAGACGGAAATAAGACGTCCTTAACAGATGATTGAAGAATTATTCTTAATTTCTTACAAAAAATGTCAAGATAGTTAGAAAGATATGTACATAGATAGAAGGGTGGATATATAGATAGTAGATCTAAGTAATATACAGATTTTAATATAGAACAAGTATATATAAAGTAGAAATGTATCGTTTAGCAAATGCACGAGTACGTCACCATTTATTCATAACAACCTTACGAAATTCATCTCATCAGTTAAAGTAAATTAGGAAAGCAAATAATTATCCCTACGGCAGAAAGGTCAACACGAAGTGCACCTTGGTGTTCTAAATAGCACGCAGCATATTGATATCACTGACAGTACTTGATACCAAGTTCTGGGCCCGAAGTCACCAACTTTACTCAATACACAAGCTCAACTTTTATTTCATTATTTTGACTATAAAATCGTTTATAAAATGTTTTGGTTTGAATTATTAGGAAGCATATTATTATTTTTTATCATTCACATAGAAATTTTTGCGTCATACTCAGGAATTTTCCTGTAAAAATGAATAAATATGTTGAGTACGGTGCTCAAAATTTGAGTACGTGCTCAAACAATATTCTAATATTTATAAAATTTTCTTTAAACGAGCAATGATTTTGATAACTATTTACAATTATATGCTGTCAATATATAAACTTCTCCAGTTACAGGATAAAAGTGTCTAAAGCACCATGCTCGGTAACGGGGGCCCGTTAAGTTAAGAAGTTTGAATTTAGAAAGGTTTAAAAAAAAAAGTTGGGTTCATAAGAAGGCCAGTTAATAGGAGACACTTTTGATCTTTTATTTTTTTTTTTATTTTTACAACTAAAAAAGTTGATAATTCCAGTTTCATATATATATATATATATATATATATATATATATATATATATATATATATATATATATATATATATATATATATATATATATATATATATATATATATATATATATATATATATATATCTATATATATATATATATAACCAGCGACATATAAAGCTAATAGGGATTGGTGACTTGAGCAACGCGCATATAGGCGTTGTCCTCAGGCGTCTCAGAGATCCTGCTTACTGTGTCAACTAATCGGGGAAAATCCGTCATTTTCAATTTACGCTTGGCGTAGCATCACTTCAGAAATCATAGGATAATTAGCCATACAACAATCAGAACAGGTGAGCAGCTGTTATTGTGATAAAGTTTATACGTCTAGGTAACCAAATACGCCGATTTAGCGATTAAAAGTAATGAAATATTTATATAATAAACAAGTTTAACTGAAGCAATAGGAGCTTGTTATGAAGCTAATTACACTATTGGAAAACCATACCATGTTGAAGAGCTAAAAGCATTGAAATTATTGAATCACTTCGGATGAGATGCTAATTATTTAACTGCAAGAATATAACTATTATGAAGTGAGCTATTCTAAAGAAGAAAGTTCGATGATTTTTATTTAAAAACTTAGATAGAAAATCACCCATATTATAAGCCTCATATGGTATGCTACTTTTAAAAATATTGTCAAAAATGTGGAAAAATCAAATGCAAAGTTTACTTATTTCGCACTTGATCTTATCAAAGTACTCAGTAATTGTGAAGCACATATGCTTATTATGTTTATTGATTTGAAATTTACTACGATGTAGTGATTAATCGAACATTTATTTAGAGCTACGACGAAGACGAAATGGCGGAATTATCTGCTTGAGTTTTTATTGATATCAGTTGTAACATGGTTGGTTAAAAAACTTTTTTGTTTCTGCATTAAAAAAACCTATTGCTTGTCATTGGTGAAGTTGAAATATTAACATTTTGAAGTACGCGATTATTATTTTTATTAATATTTTTCTCTTTTCTTTTTTATATTTTAAAATTTAGGGATTTTAACGTCCATTTTGAATGATTATCACCTCTGATTTTCTCAATTATTCTGAAGAATAAAATTATATACAATTTTAGAGTACAATGAAACGCTGACTTATTATATAGGCATGTTCATATTTTATTGCAGTTTACAGGGTATAAGCCTTATAGGGATTAACAGAAAAATTAAATAAGACTGAGAATGGCAGAGTTGGTTGCAATGTTAGATTTTTATATAGTTGTAAAAAGGTTGGCCTAAAAAAAAATTTTTCTGTTTAGTTGTAATTGAGAATAACAGTTTAATGAGATTAGGGAATAAATGTGATGATATATTAAGTTAAATAATGAATAGAAACCTGACATGTAAATTCAATAAATTCTCTTTATTTGAAATTGTCATTGAAATACATGTACACTCGATGTATTTGTTGGGTGTTTCAATTTGAAAAAAATCGGTACATCATTTGAAAAGATCATTATATTCAAAGGATAACATATTTATGGATTAACAATTAAGAATATTATCATATAATGTTTATGTATTATTGTATAATGTCAATGACAATCCTTAGAGTTTATTTACTGACATGCATTTTATCTTTTAACAGGATGCCCAAGAAAGGAAGACTTAATTTTTGTTTGGCCTAGGAAAAGGGTGATTAGAAGTGTTTAATGAAGACAAATTTTGCAGTGTGACAAATAACAATAAAATGATGAGACATGTTCCCCATAAGATACAGATGACAAAATAATAAATATGATTGTGAGTGAAAGTGATTACAGATTAATGTATCTTGATGTTCAGTTACATGTACATGCACGGGATTATTTACAGATACATTATGATTATCTTGGACAAGGGGGGAAAGTTATAAAAGGATAACCGGATGGCAGTGATGAATTGTTGAGTTACAGTGACTGTGTAACAATATTGTGGAACTACATGTATGCAATTCATTGCTACACTTCATGCATCTTAAATGAAATAAAATCCAAGATATTGATAAATTGTCTTTTATTTCATGTGCGTGTTCTTCCAAGAGGTCACTTTTTAAAGTGCAGTGTTACTCAACAGGATTTCAGTACGGAAACATGTTCCTTTCATCCAAGCTCTGCACATAATTATACCTTTATTAGCAGAATAGAAAAAAATAATCCCCTTGGAGTGACATAAATAAGTTTGCAAAATTTATTTTCAATATATGTTCTTAGTGAATTGATTGCTTTTCCAATTTTGATAAAGAAAATTGATTCAAAGAAGGTGAGGTTTTGGTTCTTATGTGTTAGAAATCCCATTAAAATCTGTGTTTGATTTCAGGATGGAATACACTAATTTTCATGTGAATAAAATTCTAGTTCATTCATTTTGAAGTTTATTAGTGGATAAATAATGTAATTCATAAACACCAAAATAAAACAATTGATAAAGTAAAGTAAAGTATAAAGTAATTCATAGACGTAAACTAACGGAAATATCAAAATTAGACCCACACTACAAGGGTTATACATGTAAATGTCATTTATTGATTTTCATTAATTTTGGGTATCTACCAAATTTGGAGGACAATTCAAACACATGCAGGATTACTAAGATTATATAGTGAAATTCATTTTGGCGAACTCATTTATGTTGTAATACTGTACATGTACATCAATTGCGAAGAGCAAAAATCTGACATGATAATGCAAGAATAATCCTTACTATTCAGTATAATGCACTTAATCCACAAATATAACAATTTAATTTTATAGTAATGAATCAAAATCAACCAAACGAACACAGATTTATACTTGCAAAAACTTATCAGGACCTTCACTTGTACAATAATGTCCATACTTTTTCATATTTTTAAATTAAAAACCCAGGATAATCAAACTTTTGTTATTCTGTCAAAATGACAATAATTGTTGTTTAAACAGTGTCAGAAATGTGTATAAATAATATAAACATAATACCAAAATTACAATGATTTCATTTCAGTTATGAGCTTAAGTATTTTACATTTTTCAACTGTCTGAATTGCCCTGGACATTCTATTGATTTATACTTTGGTATCTGAAATTATATTGTTTAAATATTTCCAATATCAACTTATTTCCCCAAAATTTAAAAGAAATAAATTAATCTCTACTTGTCTAATAGATCTATTTAAATACTAAATTTTCTATTCTTCCTGCATGTTTGGAAATTATTTACCAAATATACTTACCTGTGTAGACTTATTGTAAAGTGGGAATTTTATTGACTGCATAGAATTATATAATTATCATATCATGTGCTAAATTAACATATTTCAGAAATATCTTCTTTTGCACCCCACTCAAATGTTTTTTAATCATGTGTAAGAAATGTGTAAATTTTAGTTTTTAGAAATGGTTAATAAAAGATATTCAGAAGTTAATAAATATAAAACATATTAATTATGATTTTATAAGTATCTGAGTGGTGGTTTAAAAGGGATGGAGAGCAAAAATATTCGAAAGATTGTTTATTACATCTACAAGGCTACATGCTTAACCCAGGAAGTGATCTGCAGTATTATTACTCTGCGGGAGTTCAACAGCCAAAACAAGTGTCCTTTATCAGTGTTGACTGCAAATACCACATACCATCGCTTTTATCAGAACAGATAAAGCTAATCCCCTTGATGATTAAATAAATGTAAATGCCATGTATTTTCACATCTTAGTGCTGTGGGATTACGCCATGTTCCTGATAGAACTGAAATTAAACACAAACGTTAAAACAAGATATTTTGCCGATTTACATCTTTTAATGTTCGGTTTGAAAATTCTTTTTATTTGTTAATCTAATAAAATTGAGAGGGGGTTGCGTAATTATCAAAATGATTTTGATTCTAGAGAAGTATTTACTTCAGTAGATCAAGAATCTAAAAATTAAAATTAGCTGACACATTTCTGAGTCAATTTCTAATATTTTTCTACATTATTTATTTATTTTCAGTTGTAACAACGGTACCTTATTCTGTTATTTTTTAAAACTCGTGATTTGTGAAACATTTATTGTTTTAAAGTAGTATATCTTTCCTTGCTCTCAAATTACCGAGTAACATTTTCAAGATACACATACGAACGATCAATCTAGTTGTCGGTCCTTGCTGGTGCCAGCAGCTTCTCAACAATTACACGACCGACAACTCTGTAAAAGATTTGTCTCAATCACGTCCCTTCTCACTGTTTGCGTGTTACTAAATGGTTGGCGCCTGCGTGATGAGTGTCGATTTAAACTGGGTCACTCATTTGCATATCAAAAGGAGACATCCGTTCACAACTGGAAGAAGCGCAAGTCACCAATCCCTATTAGCTTTATATATCCCTGATATAACTATATATATATATATATATATATATATATATATATATATATATATATATATATATATATATATATATATATAGTTAAATAGTTATAACAATAATATGATTTATTTGACTAGACATTTCTGATAGGTTTCATCTAAATATAATATACAGGGGTCCATTTCAACGTTGGTCACTTGGTGTGCAAATCTATACTAATGTACATGTAAATTAATTTTATATGATTCTTTACTCCAGTGAAACCAAGTAATCTACTGTTCTGTTGACAAATAAGAGTGAGAGGTTGAAAGCAGAATTTCTCAAGTTAAACTAGCCAGTTACGACAGACTTCCAAATGAACATTAGTAAAACAGGCCTCTGTATCCTACATTTGAAAATGAACATATCACTCACAAAGAGTCGAAATATTACTTTTAAATCAATAAAATTATTGTCAAAATGATATATTTTGTGGTGAAAAAATGAACGAATAATAATTGAAGGTGCCGATTCGGTAAATAATTATCGTTTCGGTAATTCGTCGTACCGCCGAGCTGGATGCGCCCAATCCCCAAGGTCTATATTTCCATCTGTTATACAAGTAAACACAAATATCAACTGGTGTCCAGCAAGCCGTCAATACCAGCAGTCAATACCAGCAGTCAATAATATTCATGGGATAAGGCGCGTTCGTTTCACAAATTTTACGGCGTATTCCTAATACATTTCCGTTATTAATTTTATTATTATAAATGATTCTATATTTTGTACGGTTTCAATTTATAACTTTTATAGAATTATTCATGATTTTTGTTATGTTCTACGTGGATTACATTTAAAAAGAAGTAAAAATGCCGTTAATGAAGGCTATTATTGAAGCTTGGATAGACACTGGGATTAAGTTGACCGATATTTCTTATTGATTGCTGGGCTGACTTGGTGTTTCTGAGCATGCGAGTTAGAGGTGGGCATGACTCATATGCACTATGCCACATATATCCTAGACACTCAGGAAGGGGACACAGGGGCAAAGACTGACATTTTAGGACAAAATTCGTTACTGGCTGATGGGTCTGCTTTTAGTTTCTGAGAAAAGTCCAAGGTATGAGAGGTAGACATAGGCATGACCTCTCACATGCACTATGCCATATATGGCCCAAACCATAATGGGGGCTCAAACTGACATCTAGCGGCCATAATTTTTACTGACTGCTGGGCTTCCTGAAAGTTTCTGAGCGACGCCCAAAGTATGGAAGGTAGAGGTGGGCATGTAATCTTACATGCATTATTCCATATATGCTCTAGACCATCAGGAAGGGGAAATCGGGCTAAAAGTTACATATCGGGGTCATACTTGTTATTGACTGCTGGACTTCCTGGAAATTACTGAGCGACACCCAGGGTATGAGAGGTAGAGGTGGGCATGGCCTCTAACATGCACTATGCCATATATGCCCTAGACCCTCAGGAAAGAGACAAAGGGGCTAAAACTGACATCTCGGGGCCATATTTGTTACTGTCTGCTCGGCCTGCTGTGAGTGTCTGCGCGACGCCCAAGGTATGAGAGTTAGAGGTGGGCATGACCTTTTACATGCATTATGCCATATATGCCCTAGACCCTCAGGAAGGGGAAATTCGGGCTAAAAGTTACATCTCGGGACCATACTTGTTATTGACTGCTGGGCTTCCTGGAAGTTTCTGAGCATGATCTCTCACATGCTGTATACCGTATATGCCCTAAACCCCCAGGAAGGGGACAAAGGGGCTAAATTTGATATTTCGGCAGCCCAGCATTCACATATTTTCCCAAAATGTCAGTTTTAGCCAGCGTGTCCCCTTGCTGGGGGTCTGGGGAATTTATGGCTAAATGGATGTAAAAGGACATGTCCACCTCTACCTCTCATACCTTGGGCGTCGTTCAGAAATTCCCAGCCCAGCATTAAAAAACAAATATGGCCCCGAGATGTAAGTTTTAAGCCCTTGCGTCCTTTTCCTGGGGGTCTAGGGCATATATGACATAGTGCTTGTTAGAGGTCATGCCAACCTGTACCTCCCATACATTGGGCGTCGCTCAGAAACTCCCAGGAACCCCAGCAGTGAATAACAAGTATGGCCCAAAGATGTAAGTTTTAGCACCTTTGTCCCCTTATTGAGGGTCTATGGCATATATGGCATAGTGGATGTGAGAGGTCATGCCCACCTCTACCTCCAATAACTTGGACGTTGCTCAGAAACTTCAAAGAAGACCAGCAGTCAACAACAAGTATGACCCCGAGATGTCAGTTTTAGCCCCTGTGTCCCCTTCGTGAGAGTCTATGGCATATATGGCATAGTGGATGTGAGAGGTCATTCCCACCTCTACCTCCCATAACTTGGACGTCGCTTAGAAACTTCAAGGAAGACCAGCAGTCAACAACAAGTATGACCCCGAGATGTCAGTTTTAGCCTCCCCAAGACGAATCGTACCCAGTGAAAGATGAATCGTAGCCCGTAGATTTTGGGTACGAATCGTATAATCAGTTCGTACTCAGTTTATATTTGGGTATGGTTTGTTCTGGACATTGAGCACCCTGGTGTATAATATTTGAATTTGGGTTTGAAGTAAATTAAATTATTGTTTATTGGTACGGTTTTTGTTTGTGTTATAGAGCCGGCCTGGCTCAGTCGGTAGCGCGCTCGACTCTGGATCTTGAGGTCGTGAGTTCGAGTCCCGCCTGCGACAGGTTTGTTTCCTGTCTTTCGGATGAGACAGTAAAAACTGGAGGTCCCGTGTCACAGTAGGTGTCGGCTCGTTAAAGAACCCTCACTGCTCAATGGCCGTAAGTGCCGAGCATAGGCCAAAATTTGAAGCCCTTCACTGGCATTTGGTGACGTCTCCATATGAGTGAAATATTCTTGAGTAGGACGTTAAACAACAATAAACAAACAAACATATGTATGTGTTATATTATAGTAGTTATAGGCAGTTCCATGGCACACATTTTGAATTTTAGTGCCAGGGGCGCCATTAGTGGCGTTGTTGATGACATCATCAGAATCCGTGTGATTGAGCCGCCTGTGACGTCATAACAGGAAGTGTGTCATAATGGAAGTGAGGTCATGTTGTTATGACAATAAGGAGAAAGAGCCAATCGTTCAGTTTGGATGCGTGTCTATGAACGGAAGTGGAAGGTTGTGGGGGCGGCAATCTTTGATAATGAGCCAATGAGAGCCTTCTTTACAACAGGTCGGAGTCACGAGAAGTCACGTGAGCTCACGAGAGGTCAACGGCTAAAACTAGAAGTTGGATTTTCCCAGTTTTTGGTTGAGAGTGAATCTATTTTTAGAACCGAAACTTTGTGTTTTTCCAGATTTGAGACTTGGAGTGAAATCAGTAGTAGGTGTCGCCACATTTGGCGAGAGTTTACGTGAGTTGACGAGAGGTGTAATGCTAACAGAAGATGGTTTTTTCCCAGTTTTGAGGTCTAGAGTGAATGAACGTTGATTAGATGGTGGGGTATTCCCCTGATGGCATGATTTAGATTTAACTAAATCAACGATGTTAGAACTCCTTTTTACTCAGATTTTGAAATTTACTGTTTCATAAGGTAAAAACTAGTTCTATGATATAAAAGAAAAAGAATACTAACCCGTGCTGGCAGTGTTTTTTGACGATGTTGATACCTCGAGCTCCGGATCGCAAATGAGTTCTCAAAGGTTTAACTGAACCTATTTTCTAGTTTTAAAGTCATGTGACTTATTGTTTTTCTTCTGATATATTTGACACTTTAATGCATGGAAAATAATCTAGCCCTATATAATAAAAAAGTAAACACTCATCCGTTCTGGTAGTGGTTTTCTTATGATTTTAATACCTTTAGCTTCGGATCTCAAAAGAGCTCTCACAGCCTCTCTAGTCACATGACTTAGTATATTAGACTTTAATCTATTGAAGTGAATACCTCAGTCATAATAGAAACACAAATGATAATAAGGGGGCCTCCGTGGCCGAGTGGTTAGATCATTGCGCTTTAAATCACAAGGCCTCTCATCCTCACCTCTGGTTCGAATCCGGCTATGGTCATTTCGAATTAAGTGGGAAAGTTTGCCAGTTTTCTTTCGGAAGGTCGGTGGTCTTTACCCGGGTAACCGGGGTTTCTCCTCCACCAATAAAAACTGGACGTCATCATATGACTGAAAGATTGTTGAGTATGGCGTAAAACAAGAGACAAAAAATCAAATAAAAAAAAAAACAAATGATAATAAAACATTTAATGTTAAGCGGACATACACTGATAAGTACTGTTTAGTCGCGACAGTAATTTAAACTCGCCGCTACAGAATAACACAAACACAAAAACTGCATACTTTTAGTTAAGTTTTCTCTCTCTAATAAGATGGGTAGCCCTTAACAAGGCCGTTGATTGCTTCGAAAAGCTGAATAAGAGAGACTCTAATATCTGTCTAGTAGACGTCCAAACGACGAAATTGTCTCTCTTTCTCTATCATCAGTCGATTTATCTCTGCCTTGTGGTGTCGAAGATTGGTTAATGCTTCCTGAGCTAGTACATATTGTACCGGTACTGAAAGTGGAGGGTCAGGTCTAGGTGGTCTCTGGTGTTGTGTAGTAGGTGTCGCATGGGTTCTACCAGAATTTATCGGTCTGTGTGGACTAACTACAATACGTATCCTCCGTGTAAGAATGATTCCCATGTTTCTCTCTTCAGGTTGCATATCAATGTCGGATGGGTTATACCTAGACTCAGGCAATACTAGCTTATATAGAGTTTATGACGTGCGCGTTACGCATTGATTTTAGGACGGGTTTCATTCTTCCGTCTAGAAATCTGGCCACCTGTTTTTGACATCTTGCCACCTGTCATCTGGCCACCTGTTTTAGACATCTTGACACTTGGCATTAGACTACCTTGTTTTTGACATTTGGCCACCTGTAAACATAAAAACTAAAATAAAACGGAGTTATGAATATATATGTGTAATAATACTTCAAATGAGTATCTATACAGACAAGAACAGGCGAGAAGTCAAAGACAGGCTTACCAGAAAGACCAACTGGATTGAATGAAAACAGACAACTCACTGATTATAGCAATTACTATAAGTAGCATCAGTGAGCGTAAATCACGCAAGTTTAAAACGGCCTCGAATGTGTACCAAGTCAAATTTAAACACTTTTCTAAAGATGTCATACACTTGGTATCAGATGTATTAGACCATGTGTTGACATCTATCAAGAACAAACTACAGTGTGAAGATCGGGATAAGATGCGAGTCAATATACATCATCCGTCTTTAAAAAGTGAAGTGTGGGTAGAATTTACTGATGCCAAAGACCTGAATGCTGATCTACTCATGGTGAAAATTGTGAAAGTACAACAAAGTAATGAACTTTTTAGAATCGAAGAAGGATCTAGATCTGTCTATTTATAAAAAAAGTGTTATTTTATAGAGTGTGTTAAAACTAAGACAATAAAATAAAATGTTTTAGAGGGCGCCGGGTGCGATACGTCCAACTGATTTATGACGTTGCAGACGATGGTGTAGGCTCAGTCTAAAGTAGGTTGAGTCCCAGAAAAACATCTAAATCTAGATTGTGCATTCAGAAAAAAAGATAAGAAACCAAACTCGTAATTTTTCTTTGTTCTCATTTAAATTCCATGTAGATATTTTTTAAATATTGTGCATTGAATGATTAATTTGTTCGTTTACATATGTAAAGTAGCTCATTCTGGATTGCTCCTTGGTTTAGTATAATGTTAATTTTCATCAACAGCACACCTTCTGATCCAAAATTCTCGCTTGGCAAAAATCCCTTTGTTGATAAGATTTAATGGACTGCAATAACTTTTTAGATCAGATAATGTGCTTTATATGAAAAAAGTGATCAAAGTAGGAAAAAATGGAGATTTCTGCAGAAAACTAGTCCGATATCGGTTTCGTCTATTATAAAATTCAACACGATGACGTTTTGGCTGGGAAATTTTGGCATGTTGCGATAGTACAAAGCCTTGACTAACCTAAGATAACAATTTTATTTCAATTCATCCTATTTTAATTTTTAAGATATCACAGGGTCTATATCGCTAAACATAAATCTTGTCCTTTATTCTTTCAAAATTAAAAATATTTTTTGATATTAAATTTTTATTTTTTTAAAAAAATTAAGATATCATTTTCTAATCAATTTCTTGATAGCAAAAAATCATTTATTTCTAGTATTAAAAATCATTTATCAATATCAGAAATTTGACAGCTTTTTATATTATCTAATTTTAAAAAAGTTATTTTCTAATATTAGAAAAAAATTGATTTTTTTAATATAAAAAATTTACTAATATCACGAGTTGAAAACGCCACCTATCACTGATGTGTTTGTTTTATGTTCCGAGTGCTCACATTCAATTTAAGGGTAAATATGGCTTGAAGATAATTGCGACATAAGTGGAATTTCTTTAAGCTCAAGTGAACTATTGAGATCACTCCCCGTCCGTCGTCCGTCGTACGGCGTCCGTCTGTATACTTTTCATATTTTAGACTTCTTCTCTAAAACCACTGAAGGGATTTTGGCTAAACTTGACAGGATGCGAGTGCTCAAGGTCCATTACCAAGTTTATACTTTTCAGCCTGATTGGCCCAGGGGTGGATTCAGGGCGGGACAGAATAGGTCCCAAAATGTATCCACTTTACTTTTAATATCTTTTTCTCCATAACCACTACATGAATTGAAAATACGAATTGTTTCTGTGTGATCTACATGGATGTATGATTCAAGTTTCTATTTTTCATAGAAATCGAAATACTATTTTTTGGCGCGTTTTTAAGGTCTTTTGAGACCTTGTCATTTTCATTCATTTTTGCATGATTTACTCAATTATATCCCCTTGCATTCACAATGATGCATTAAAGTGTTTTACTTAGAGTTGAAAAAATGTTTTTGTGCAAGAATTTTGTCGAAATTTTCATCATTTTTGAATCATTTTTGATGAACTTCTTAAAACAGTAATATTTATGTTTCTTGACCAGATCAGCCTACATGTACATATTCCTCTTAGTCTTCTTTCTACATTTGTAGATGGTTCTCAGGTGAGCGATTAAGGCCCTCTTGTTTTAATATTAACGTAAAAATGATAACAATTCATTCTCCTAGAAAGCCATTTAGGCGAATTTAATCTGTATCTTTTAACATCAAAAATTCTGTATTTTTCAATATCAAAAAATCAATATATTAGTATTAAAAAGTGGGTTTTTAAAAATTAAAGGATATATTTTGTATAAAAAATAGAATTGTTTCATAATGTTTTACATATCTACAATGTCATAGTAATTTAGTAAAGAAATATCCATCTAAAATTGCATTTTTACATTTCGATCATAGTACATAACATATTAGTTCAATATGTTTGATTGAATATTGTTCTGATGCCAACAGCTATTTAAAATGTACCTGTAAATGTATATATTAAACATAAGCAGATTTTACAACCCATGGGAAACTGAATTTCTGTCATTTACTAAGGTAGTCATTTTTTGACAGTGGTTACTCTTAGACGGATTTCGGCTATACCTTTAGAGATATTGTTTGGCCTTGTATGATACCACTTTATCTTTAGAAAATACACATACATTTCAAATTGGAGCTCAACTGATGAAGTCTAATTGACAGAAACGATATCGTCTTGAGCAATAAAACTTTGGTATTATGTTTATAATATTTACTATGTTTGCAGTAACCGCAGTGAAATGGCGACTTCATTCATCAAAAGGTTAATTGGCAATGACAGTTTTGTGACTTGAATTTGAATGGGGAAAACATCTAGTAAAACACGTTGTATAGGTATGGATGTAGTATAGATGAGTCGAAGTTCAAGGGATCACCTGAAAAAGTTCGAAACATTGGGATTTCGACTCATGGATGGTAACTGAGAACGATTCTCTAATAGGACGACTATTTGATTTTTATGAGGGAGCTACATGTAGGATCACAATTGAAATAAAGAGGATATTATCTGAATTCATATCTGAGACCAGTTTACAGGGGATGCTAACTCCTCCATGGCACCTGATCCCACTTCTATATTTTCTGAAGTTTGTGTGTGCACCTAGTTTGTTTATTGTCTCCTGATTCTTATCCTTACAATTAATACTTTGGTATCTGTGATTTTCATATTAGTAAAGTGGTGTGGTTTCAGATCATATAGAAATAAGGCATTAAGCTATGTATTGTATAACAGTTTTAAATACATATACATGGGCCAACCTCAACTTCTAAAAACATTCTAAATTTACCGGTAAATATTATTCAAATTCTCGAACTGATATCAGTAAATTAAATAGAAGCAAAAAAGGATTTGCAGTGGGTTAATTAATTTCACTGAAAAGGCTGGCCAACAATAACGTTCTGCAATATCCCTTATGAATATGATCAGAGTAACACCAAACCCGATCAATGAAAGATGATGATCTTTACTTTTTAATCTTCATCTACATGTATAATCATTGTTATAAATAAGTAATGCAATAACATTCCCAATTAAGAACCATTAAGAAATTTCCATACAAATTCTTGATTTTGATTAAAGTTATAGATCCATTTGATAACTTGTTTTTAATTCTTTATATATCTTTTTTAGATATGATTATATGCAAATATATTTTGTTACTCGATTGACCCTGACAAAATGTTGCACGCGCTATGACCAGAAATTTCTTTACTCAATGTAGGTCATGACCAGCATTTTCACTTTGAGAGGTTAACAGGTATGAATTGTAAAGCCTTCACTTTTTTATTTGAGAAAATTTGGGCTTTGGTGATTCAATTCAAGAGCAATGTGAATAACAAATAAATGGGTGGCAGTCAATTAGTAGAGTGCAAAGCCCTCATTTATGTAGATAAGGTCAAATTTTATTCCTACTACTTCTGGGGATCCATACTAATAATAGTAAAAAATCTGCTCACATCGAGAATTTGCCTGTGGCACCATAAACAAAATATTGGAATTGTAAGGTATGTATTAATGACTGTTAACGTAATTACATTGTATATGATATCATACACATATATGGATCCGGTTAAGTCCGCTTATCGCTTGAATCCAAACATATTTTGATTAAAATCCCAAATATAAATAGAAATAGAACATGTTTATTCTGATGGACACATACTTTTTATCTGGGTTTGAATGGCAGACTTACATCACATGATCATTTCAACTGGCTAAAAAGGCTATAATGTATTGTCTGTTCTAGTATGATTGCTTTTAATAGACCTGTGAGAAGCGACGTTAATGTTATCAAACTTAGGAAGAGCAATCATATGACAGCCTATAGCCTCTGACGTAAAAAATCCGTCAATCAATCTCCATTCAAAACCACCATGTAATAAGGCAATTATGCGACTCTAGTCTATTCCAGAATTTTGATTTATAATGAATGCAGACTTGCCAACCCTGAAAAAATTTCCTGGTGGAGATTTTTCAATTTCTTGAGGGAGACTCTAAACTTTAATACTAATTAATAGGAAAATTTTAATTTTTCTTGAAGAAATTATCACAAGTTTACATAAAAACAGGATAGAGAGGGGCAAATACCTAAATTCAAAACAAAGTGAGGATGCTGGCTTTGCATCGGCAAGAATGATTTTGCTTTTTTGCAATTTTGCTGATCAGTGAACATGTGGTGCGCTAGCAGTCTAGTGCAAGTGGAAGGTCCTAACTTCAATTCCTAGTACAGAGCAGACTGTCTACAGAGCCCAACACTTTTTCATTATTATTATTCATATTTCTCCAAAGCATATAAAACATTATGCGCACCAGGGTGAAAATTAAGCATCTGATTTATGTCTTTTATCGTTTTATTGAAAATAATTTTTTGCAGCCCTATGACAAAATTAACTCACCACAAAAGTGCTGCAAATAATTTATTACTAGAATGAGATATTTGTGTTAAATTCGGTATAGAAAATTGAAAAAACATATCAACTGTATATTTATAAACAAAATATTGAAGTTAAAGGTTTCAAGTAAATTTTTCCAGTTTTCCCAATTTTTATCAAATTTACTCTTACAATTTGTACCTTTACTGTTAGCAATACATAACTCTACTTGATAATAGTCATAGATTCCGTGAATAAGAGCACGAATATTTAATGGTTTACACCAACATCTAGTATTATAAAATACTGTTTTATAATAAAAAATATTTCATTATTTGTTTTATTTTGGCAATTATTATTGTCTTCTGGAAGTACATGTAAACCAAGTACAAATAAATATTTGTTTATTAAAAATGGAATTGAGATGCTGTCTAATAAGGATTTGAAATTGTTCAAGAATTTTTTAACTTCTTGACATTCCCAAATGATGTGGATAATTGTCTCAGTTTCTTTGTTACAAAAATTACAAAGTGGATTTACATCTTTATCTATTTTACTTATAAATAAATTTGTTGTTAGTATATTATGCACTACTCTGAATTGAAACCATTGTAACTTTTTATTTTTTGTTGAGGTAAAAATTTGTTCAAAAAATTCTTCCTCTTTTCTTTGGTCTATTTGAACTATTTCTTTCCATCTTTTTATTTTTTAAGGCTCTGCATTATTTGTGTTAAGTATGTTGTAAATATTTTTTGAGCCCTTTGATTTACTGAAACAAAATGTGATATGGAAAGGTATGAAGGGCTTAACTAGTGTACTATATTCCTGTAAATTATAAAAGGGGAAAAGCTTATAAATAGCAGTAATAAGTTCAAAATATTTCAAAAAATTAACTTGTATACCATATTTTCTTTTAAACTCTTCAAAATTGTAAACTATTTTGTTACGAACATCCTCCAATAGGTCACTCACAACAGTAATACCCCTGCTGTACCAGCCTCTGTAGAATACAGTATTATTATTAATTTTTACTTTGTCATTGAACCAAATTGGTGTTTTTAAGAGTAGTTCCCCTTTATTATTTTGTTTATTGTTTTTTCACATAATAATAATAATAATGGTAAAAATGTCAGACAGGTACAAATATGTTTGTTCCTGTGGTTCTGAATAGAAATGATAAATAGAGATTCTATGCCCAATCCAGGGGCACGCAACTTTGTTCTGATTTATATTGGATTATAATGAAAATGAAATTTGGCGAACTTAAAATAATAAATACAAAAACAAACAAAAAAACCAAACAAAATATATATATACATATTATCATATTGCAAATTCACTTTCAGAATTTCACATTACATACATATGTAAATATTTTAAAATGTTAAAACTGAAAGAACCGGAGCATAGACATTTGTAGCAAAAGATGATAGGACACGGGGGGAATAATGTATACAAAATGCGGCTTAGTCCGCATTATAACCAGCAAAAATCGTCTGCTTTATTCACTGTATTAGGAACATAAGTGCTCAGGTAAGGGATCAATAATTCACTGAACCGAATCTAAACATTAGGTAATCTTCTGTCAAAGGTGTCTTGATAGTAATACGCCTTTTCTTGTCATTACTTAGCACAACAAATAGTTTTCCGTCCACGCTGAATGAGTGTTTCACACAGTCAAATTTGAACGCGTCTTTAAGCTTTTGTTGATTCAGCTAAGCTAAATCCTCAAAAATTGTGATTTTGCCGTTTTTCAGATTTTTTCGCATTTTAATAATTTCAAATTTTTCCTCCTTTGAACAAATTTCACAATAATATTTCTGGGACGACTTTTGTTGAACTTTCCGAGACGGTGTGCCGTGTCAATATCACTTTCTATTACAGGAACACTCAGTCTATTGTTCATAAATTTTACAAAAGTCGCGACACACTGCTCCACGTTTTCTTTTTCATCTTTATCCGTAATCCCCGCTATGCGTATTGAATCTTTTCTCTCGTACTGTTCAAGGTCGTTCATCCTAGTGACTGCGTCATTCTGTGGGTCCATATTTTCCTCTACCTGTTGTTCCAAATTTGAAATTCTACGCCGAAGCTCATCGTTCTCTATTTCTAAATCGAAAATTTTACTTTCAAGTTTTTCATTTAATTGCCTGTTTTCGTTTCTAATCTCCTGTTTGAGTCTATCCATTTCTGTGTCCATATAGTCCTTTGTTACTAGATAATTCGTTTTTCTCAAAATTTCTTCTAACTTTTCGTCTACACATTTTGATTCCTCTAGCCTTTTAGAAGTGGAAGTCCTTGTTTTATTTTTGTTGGTAGGCATGATTTAAATTTTAATATGAAACTGTTAAATTTAATTAAAAGTATATATAAACACACTGTACTAGGTGTTTCGTTATATGTATATGTATGCCGAACAGTACTCACCGGCAGTTCATCATATAGAAGTCCACATTTTTAAATTTGCACAGAATTAGCCTTTTCGATAGGTCCAAATTTCCAAAATGAAAATACAAACGATCCTTTGATGATTTATATTTTTTTATAATAATTAGGGATACTTCCTATTAAGTAATTTTCAAGGTTTATTTCGGGTTTTAGTAGTTTGTACAAAGATCATTTACTTGAATTCTCAATTGTCTGGAACTATGTCTGTAAATATTGATCAGATAATCTTTGCTTAATAACATGTTTTAACCAGTTGATATTACAAAATGTTTGGCGATACCATATATCACCCATACCACATTCTTCTAAAATTAACTTAACAGCCTGTAACCAAAGACTATGGAAATCATCAGAAATATTGCGTTGTAATAATAAGTTATAAATTACATGAGTGAGTTTGTTTCATTTGATGAAATAATTCTGCCCCAATAGCTGAAGGGTCTTAATTTGTACACTTAATGGTGTACGACCAGCTTCACCATACATCATGGATTTTGGTGTACTTTTTTAACTCCAGGAATATTTCGCAAATAATTCTAAATGTACATTCTCAATACAATTTGTATTAGAGGAACCCCACAGTTCACAACCATATAATAAAATTGGAACTATTGTTTGATAAAAAAATGTATATGACATTTTCAGAGAGATCGGATTCCAACATTGCTGACAGGTGGCTATCTGGATTTTGACAATGGAAAAATGTAGTTTTCAGAATGTATTGAAGGAGTCTTTTCGAAATTGATGATGGAGGTTCCACTTGAGATCCAGATGTGCATATTACATTTTTTAGAGAGATCAAAATCCAGGACGGACAATTGTCGGCCATGTTGGATTCCATTATCTCTTAAAATATAATATGTTCAGTTCAAGTTCAGTTTGCATTAATTATATATATTTTACTAATTTCATTGGTTATAGAGTTAACATATTGCCTATCTATGACGATATTCAAGTTGTTGAACGTCTAGATTTCTAACAAAAATGTCAGCTTTATTAGCTTTCCAAGGTATATATGGATAGAAGGATCAACGTTTAAGGGTTTCTCTTTATCCTTGTTACTCGATATCGTGATCAGAACAGGACTATAATAACCAAGAGTAGTCCTCGATTTCAAACTCAGATATAGTACTAAAACACGTAGGGGACACTATTAGATATTCAACAGTACTAGTTTTGTTACTTGCATTTCTTCCGATACCTTTGTCTTTTCCGTGTCTACCATTTACGATACATAACTTAGCATTTTTACAAAATTCAATCGGTAAAAGACCATATTGATTTACTAATTTGTCTTAATTTGATCTCAGTAACAGGATAATTATTATGATTTCCAAAAATATCAACAGTTTTAAAAACATTATCCAACAGACCTATTCCTATATTTTCAATAAGAAAATCATCAAACACAGTATAATCGCATAACACACCGCTTCTGGCATTCAAATCTCCAGTCAACCTTACTTGACATAGGGTTTATAAGATTTACCTCCCTTTGTAGCTCGTCTCACATATCATCAGTGGCATATTTTAAGCCCCCAGGAGGTAAGTACACCAAACCCAAGTAAATATCACCGTCCGAGATAATACACCAATAAATGAATTCGGATATATTAGGTAAGATCAATATATAATCAAGGATATCCATATCAAGGAGACCCATGACAATAGAACCTGTCAAAGTTCACTTTTGGTAGAGTTTCGTTTTGCACGAAAATTTATTTATTTCGATATAAGTATGTGTATATACTAGTTATTAATTCAATATGATTTTATACTAGCGGTCAGCGTATAAGAGTTGTACAACAAATCTTATCATTACTTTGTCGGAAAATTTTTTGATTATCATGTAAGTAAATACTTTATCTATACGTTTATTGTACTTTTCTCATTTTATAGATAGTTGTATACATATTCAATTATCTATGGTATGTATTAATGTTGATTTTCATGTTTAATCGTATAAAACAATAGTTAATAATGCATAGGTGAATGAAGGTTGTGATATTTAATTAACTTGTTAATCAATTTATCGCCTAAATGAATTATTTTCTGATTTATGTACCATTTTATTCATTGAAAGTATTTGTATCCAGAAATTTACTAAGAACGATAGCTCTGTATATTTAGCAAATTTATCTGATCAAATATGTGTCAGTGGTTTACAGAAAGTTTGATAATAAGAGCAGAGTGTACATGTGTATTTTTGTTACAATTTTCAGAATAAAAATCCAAAGTTTCATTTCGAAAATGGGTACATCTTGTCTTATTTATATTTATACGTTTGTGTTTTGATATTACATACGGCCGGTCTTACATGTATCTATAAACAAGCCCCTTGCCTATTGTATCAGATAAGGTATTTGGATAACACAGTTGTTCTTATTTTCATTTTGTAAATTCTTTTATGTGCATTCATTATTCGTATTGTGTTTTTGTAAGACTGTTTTTGGTTACCAGTTCATCAATAAATAAACGAACCCAACAGTGGCATTGTTCTCAATAATCAAATACTAGTGGCCCTGTTCCATATATATATATATATATATATATATATA
>BROG01001476.1:30000-52304 GCA_030159075.1 Atrina japonica | reverse complement strand
AACTGCAAAAGGACCAAAACCATGTTCAATACAGCCGATTCTATCTATTCCTCCTTGATTGAACGTGCATTTAAATCTAATATCAAAAAGTGTGTTA
Source organism: Atrina japonica (assembly GCA_030159075.1). Lineage (NCBI taxonomy): Eukaryota > Metazoa > Mollusca > Bivalvia > Pterioida > Pinnidae > Atrina > Atrina japonica. Next base: position 52,207 of record BROG01001476.1, on the reverse strand, counting down.
TGCAAAGTTAAATCCTGAACCTATATATATATTGCATTTTTTTAAAGCATTACATGAACATGAATATTACATGAATGAAAAAGAATCAGCTGGTACTAAACTTCAATATCAAGACTGTCTAGCTTGCACGTTCACAACGCAGCTGTATTTACTTAATGGGTCAGACTTTTTTTTCAATTTGTATGATTTCAGCAGTTCTAAAACAAAAATATTTCATTATCATCAAGGTTCCATTTACACCGGCAAAATCACATTAAAACGTTAATTCTATTTTTTTATTAAATGTAGTTCTTTGTGCCACCTGCAACAACTGGAGAACAACTAGATTGAAACAACAATACAGGTTTAACACATATGATTTTGGTGTGCCGTACATCAATTAATTTATTCATTAGATCATTTATTTCATGTGAATGATGAATATTGTTAACATATGGCTCAAACTAACATTAAACATCAGGTAAATGAAGATTGTAGGATGTCAATGCTTATTTATCAACAGCAGAACTGTAACAAATGGGTTTGTTCTTCAAAATGAGACTAGATAGAAAGTTCAGATAAGTAAAAGAAGAAATGACAAATTCCCATTTCAACTGTGATAATAGTGATATCTGTTTTGATATCATGACATTTTATAGATCGAAAAGTTATATCACACATTACATGATTCATATACTTAACTTATAGAATATGCAGAACAGGAAAACAAAACGAAAGCAGCAGGTTCTGATTTGAAACCAAGAGAAAGTAATCACCTGATGAGTGGTGACAACCTAACCGAATGCAATGATGCAACGAATTGGTCAGCACCTTCGGTGAATCACTTGCACGATGTCCAGAATTGGATACCAATTGTTACTTATCGCAGCTCATTGGAGACCGTCAATTGCTCAGGCAGTTCCGACGAGTCGCGTATGTATCAATATTCGCTCTATAAAAAGTTTATACATACAAACTGTTCTGTGAATTGCTAATAAATTAATTATCTGTCTATCTGTATCTGTATCTCTCTACAGTCAATGGCCCCCTCTCTCTGTCTCTGTCTCTCTCTGTCTCTGTCTCTCTCTATCTGTCTCTCTCTGTCTCTCTCTCTGTCTGTCTGTCTCTCTCTGTCTGTCTGTCTCTCTCTGTCTCTCTCTGTCTGTCTGTCCTGTCTGTATCTCTGTCTGTCTGTCTCTGTCTCTCTCTCTCACCTCGTCTCTCTACTTTCTCTCTCTCTCTCTCTCTCTCATCCTCTCTCTCTCTCCTCTCTCCTCTCTCTCTCTCTCTCTCTCTCCTCTCTCTCTCCTCTCTCCTCCCGCTCTCTCTCTTCTCCCAAATCCATCTCTCTCTCTCTCTCTCTCTCTCTCTCTCTCTGCCAATGACAGATATAATTGCACAACATCTTATCAAATGAGAAAGTCGCCTAACATGTATATCTAATACCATTACACCCATCTCTAGATACCCAGGTCCGTGTTTATCCAATGTTTACCAGATTTGTATATTGTATCTTGGACATCCTGAGGCTTAATACTTTGGTATCTATCACTTTATATAAATTTAACATGTAGGATATAGCGCGTCTGATGTTTTGTGTTTGCCATTTTGTTCGACTGTTAATGCCCCTTTAATGCCTGTATATAGATATAGATCTTATTTTTACAAGTAGTAAATGAAACAAAAATCCAAGTACAGTTGATGCCCCGTTGATCTTATTTGTACAAGTGGTAAATGTAACAAAAATCCAAGTACAGCTGATGCCCCTTTAATGCCTGTGTATAGATCTTATTTGTACAAGTAGTAAATGTAACAACAATCGAAACACAGCTTAAGCCCCCCCCCCCCTCAATGTAAAATGACGAGAACTTTGAAGTGGACCTTTTGCCCCCACCCCCGATAACCATCGCCACCAATGCCACCACCGATACCACCGCCACCACCGCCAGCGGGTCGTCAGCCGGTCTCCGGGATGGGTTGATCATAGAGTCGATAATTTAATCGTTTTTTATGTATCCGTTCAACCGCGCGCGGCGATTGTTGATCGGGCGATCATTGATCGTTTTCTGATTCTCTAATTCTTTAGGGGTCTATGCGCGCAAAGCCAACGTTTCGGTCCGTGTGATCGCGAATTTTTGGGGGGTTTCGATCCGTGCGATCGCGAATTTTTGTGACAAGCTATTATATGTCTATCGCGCAATAGAATTTCATTTTAAAGCATCGTTTTACGACATCTTCTAATTGTCTCTTTATATCCTCCGCATCCCGAGTCCTCTACTACTTTGTTTCTTTAAATTGTCCTTTTTTAGCGGGATGTCCGAGTGGGGGGGGGAAACAGTTTAAAGTTCGGGTGTTCCTGGAATAGTGTCCGTCTGTCCAACGCCCTACTATGTAAGGATCCTATCCTGAACGCTATTTAATTTAGATTGCGCGACATTCTTAAGGGGGTCGTGCTTCTTCATCTTCGCATGCACGATTCTTCGGACTCCTATTAGAGTCAAATATAAAAATCTCAGATACCAAAGTATAAATCAATAGAATATCCAGGACATAGATACAAATCCGGTAAAAATGGACAAACACGGACCTCTGGAAACCAAGAGGTGGGATCAAGGTGCCATGGAGGAGTAAGCATCCCCTGTCGACCGGTCACACCCGCCGTGAGTCCACAGTCAAGTCCAATGAAACAACACGTGAGGAGTGTATCCTCGTCACAATTGGTACAGACCGGTCTCAACAACCGCCAACGAAAAGGCAACTCAACATTTCACTTAGTGAAAACAGAGTAGTCGCAAACAAGGCTATTATACCGACCATAACAATTTGCGGAACGTTTACATTAAACGCGGTTTTCGATATCCCTGTGTCAATAATTTGTCAGTGAGTAGTTTACCTCTGTATATGAAATCTTCATATGTTGTGCACGCCCTGGCATATCGGATCATTTGTGAAATATAAACTCCATATGCAGTCAAACAGATACTTCCGCACACAATGGCAATGTCTTGGATCGGTAGGGCCATGGGGCCCCCAGATCAACAAAGTGCCCACACCATCGGTAGTGTTTAATGCTCTGCAACACTTCGTGTACAACGATCGACGAGTTTCGATCTCTCTTCTAAAATTCGTTTTTATTTCACTGACCCGTTGAAGTCGATAATTCTGACTACCGTCGCCCGCTTCACGCGTCAACGATATAGGCGAGTTTGGGATATAAATTCCGTTTACTCATCGTTTTTCAATTTATTTTTATTTTTTAACTCGAGGTGATTAATCCGCTGATACTTCCGCTTTTAGAAGCTTCATAAGCCACGAAAACTATGACGTCGCCTTCGCGTAATTTTAAAGGAGGATTTATCGTCGTTAACCCCTGCAGTAAACCCATTGCCAGTAAACCACCCACCCCCCCCCCCCCCCCCCCCCACCCCACCCACCCCCACCCACCCCCCCCCACCCCCCACACCCCCCCCCCCACCACCCTGCGGTAAGCCTGCAGTGTCAGAGGATGACTTTAGACTAGTTTTTTTCCACGTCGTTCGATTTTAAAGTCACCTCAAATTTGCCCACCACTCAACTCACCCGGAACCAACACCATGTATCCGGGAGAGTTTATTTTACCTTTTCTACATTCTATTTGAAAAGTGTGTTGTATTTTCCCCGCGAGGTATTCACCGAGTTCTTCTTTAAATTCTTCTTTAAATCCTTCTCGCTCATCGTCTTCGTAATAGAAAGCTGACATCGACATGATTTTATTTTACATATTTTTTTTTAAATTCTAACACTCGTGAACCGGATAGCCGTGGTTGTCGATCAATTTTCCGTTTTCATCCTTAACCTCTAAACTCCAGTTTCCGTAATCATTTTGTCGTCTTAATCTCGCGAACTCCAGTCCGTTCGAAGTCGAAGTGGTATAACTCGGAAAATTTCACGTTAGGACACGGTATGCTTTTGACGATGGTGCTTGGTTATCCGTCGAAAAAATTTCCCTTGACGTCTTTGGAATGAAAATTTATTAGTTTTAAAGGCGCTAAATGCACGGGTTTCGACGGTTCAATGTGTTTTGTCCGTCAAACCTTTTTAACAATTCCTCATCGAACCCGAATATGTTAGTCAGTTCGGGAGGCAACTGAAGCCTATCTCCAGGTTTGATGTAGATTCGTAATTTTGAATTATGGTTATATATAATCATTCTGTGCGTTAAGTTAGATAACCGCTTTTTTATTCCTTTAAAAGTATAGTAACCGCTTCGATGGTACATTCTACTCCAAAGCTACCAAATCCAAGTCGGAGGTCTTTTTTAACGGTACAAAAATGGATGGATTTCGCGCCCATGTGCCAATCGCAGTCCGTGTTATCGAGGTATCTCGTTAATCTCACGGGCTCTTTGAGTTTCGTTATCAAATGATACATTTTTGATAAGGACATAATTAAAAATGACACCCAAATTCCTGAAAACAACCAAATAGGTGCAAAATATTCCAATAAAAAAATCTAAATGTGTCGTCTTTTGAGGTCTACATCTCCGAAAGTAAACACTTTCGCGATGTGTTTATACGTGCCGGACATCTTCTCTCCTGGATCCGAGCGGGTAAAGACAGTATTGAAAAGATGGTACCTCGACCCTATAAAGTTTTTGGCAGAATAAACGCTATTTGGTGTGCCACGAGCGGTTGCGGTGTATTCATCGAAAAAACTATGGTCAGCGACGACTTATCGAAATATTTGTTTAAATTTCACATTTACTATCAGATTCGAGGAATTCTGAAAGAAATGAGTTATCCTTCACGAGCGACCCCGATTTTAACCGTTAAGATAACAACGTCGACAAATCCGCCTACAAAAGAATCTGTCGCGAATTTAGGGTCCCACCGAACACTGATTGGAAAATAAAGGGTACTATTTTCGGTATGACCTTTATCCTGGAAAATGCGTTAGATCGTTATACTCTATCGGGTGTTGTAAGGATAGACGAATTGATCAGAACATATAGTTGGGGTATTTTAGGTGATTAAGACGAAACTCGGTCTTCCATAGTCAGAAGTGGAGCCACCTCTCTCGATGTTCAAGAACAATTTTTATCCAACGTGGAAGATGCGATAAACAGACCCGTAGATTTGCCGACCGATATTTGCCGGTATGAGGATACTTTAAGGTAAGCCAAAAGTAAAGTGGATTTCGTTTTTTATCCCGGGTTATACATGGCGCCTAGCGACATGGAGTTGGATATCGGGGATCGCGTCAATTACAATTACAATAACGAGATAGTCATAGCACACGAGGAGCTAAATTAGGTCGTAATATAGAACTCATCCCTAACAAAATTAGAGATCAAATATCTTCAGGTGCCAAATCGGAAGAGGGGATAACTGATCAAAGATCCCCAGGTACCATAAGTGCTACGGACCTTCGGCCCCCAGACAGGGATCAAAGATCCTTTGCCAAAAAAGTAGCAGATCACGAAGACCAAAATTCCACCATTTTCACGCTCTTGTTATCCCCGCGGATTTATCCACACCACACCCAAAAACCCATAAATGTTCCCTCACCAAACAGGACGTGTACGTGCAGTCCGTAAGTAAGAAGGTCCGATTCAACGGCCACGACACTACAACTACTCTCCGACGCAATCTGGATCTTCAAAAAATCCTCCATTTTCACGATCATCTTGTTATCCACGTGAAGCTACACTTTTTCGAGTCGAGTTTCCAATCTTAATAGAAAAAACCCGAGCGCGATACACACATCCCCAACCCCCCTACCCATAAACCCCACCGTTCCACGGTGTTCCCACGACCAAACAGCCGTTTGTACCAAGGTCGATAATAACCACGACACGATCGATTCCAATATTCCCGGCAAAGACGCCCCCCAATTGTGAAGCCAATCTCAAACCACAAGAGTTGTCCCCACCAATTGCATCCAAGTGCTTTTTCAGCCATTATTTTAATCCCCCTCGGTCAGATGGTGGCGGCGGTGGTGGAGGGGTGGGTGTATTGACCGTCGTTCCGGGCATTAGCAGTTCCACCAAAAAACCTATGGTCATTCCAATGGCAATTCAAATAGAAAGAAATCGCTCTGTTCTCTGAATAAATTCGCGATTCTTTCTCGCAACATGATATTTACGTCTAATAACCACTGTTATGGTAATAATTTGATATTTTAGTCGTCCGTTCAGAATGTTTATGGTTTCTTTCACCCCGCCTAGTTCGTCTTTCGCCTTACTAATCTCCCTCCCGAAGTGTTCTTTATCGCTCGGATCGCTGATGGCGCTCGAAGCGTTATTTTTTTGTTTTAATTCTTCTTCACACTGTCTTATGATTCTTTCCAATTCGACTCGTTTCCTGAACGGTTAAAGAACCGCGAATCGTTTTTAATGCTTTGTCGAGACCCATCAATTCTCTCATCGGAAGTCTCCTCGAGGTTAAGTCTTGCACGCTATCGGACAATCTTTCTACTCCGTCCTCGATCGCCCGATGGGCTCTTGACGCGTTCTGTTTCACGCGCGTTTCGTAGTCCAGGACGGTCATTTCTATATTTTTGTAAGTCTTCTGATTAATTCACCGGCCTCATTTAACGTTTTGTTGAGTTGTTGAACGGGAAGTTCTTCAATCACACCCAATGCTCTTGCGACAACGACTCCATACTTTCTAATCAAAGTGAACGCCGCTAAAAAAAATGGAGCCTTTTATAGACGTTAATCTAAACCACTCATTTTCCTATTTCACCCATAACCCACCCTTCATCGATGATCTAAATCTCAAGTCAGCTTGAACCCCCCTTTCAATTATTTCCCTTTCCCATCTATCCCGTAACGCGTCGGTTATTTGTTCGAACGCTACATCATTTTCATCTATCCCAGGTGATATATCTTCTTCTCCATCAACCGCCCAACCTGAAGAGTCTACGTAAACGTCTCCCGTGTCATAACATCGAGGTTTCTTACGTCATCCTTGTCGTCGTCGTCGCTAAAAGCGGAGTTTCTTCCGCATCGTCATCAATTGTATTATCAAAATCGGTATCTGCCATTTTTAAATCGACTTTAAAAATATTTATATTTGGATAATAAAAAATGGATATTTACGGAAATAAGCGCGGTCCCAGAACACCCTATGGACTCAAGATTGTACGTCAGTCTGTAGTCATCACACATAATCCATCCACCATCGATCAGAACGAAACATTGGCCGTCCGATTCCCCAATGTGGGTGAAAACGATGTGATTGTACCCGGAACCGCTATGATAGCCTTTAATTCCCAAGCATCCGTCGAGGGTGGAGACTCTACGGAAGTTGGTGGTTTTAATAACCTCGGGCGGAACATCGTCAAGAAGATAGAGGTGAAGATGAGCGGGAAAACGACATTAGCCATCGACGATGCCGATAATTTTTTCGTGTATCAAGATCTTTGGAAAAGCGACAACGAGTGGAGAAATATGGTGTATCAGGGAGTACAGGACGTCTCGCTAAATATCCATAGATCGAAACAGATCCCAAAATTACCGCGCGACGCGGGCGAAGTTTACGAAGTGGCTGCGGCATATGACAATCGATTTTGCATTCCTCTTAATTTTGAATTATTGTCGCCGCACCAACCATTTTATCAGGCAGGTGTACACGATAGGTTAGAGTACATGTTAACGTTTAACGATTACACAAAAGCCGTCGTCGCACAGGAAGAGGGCAAAGATGTGAGTTATACCATCAACAATATTTGTTTAGAGTTCGACAAACTCACGGATCCGACGTTGGCTAGAACTATTAGGCAACGATATGGAGGACAGTACGTCGTGTTCTTTGACTAAATTTTACATTATAGAAAAACTGCATTAAACAATCTGACGCCGTTTTAAATTATCAAATCAACACGCCAGCTCGGTCTCTCTCCGGAGTTCTGTTCCCGTTCGAATATTTAAGCACGCAGGACATTTAGGACTATTACAATCGAGGATTAAGAAGGTCGAGGTCACGATCGAAGGGCAACACAATCAATTATTTATTCAAGGGATGAAAAGCTATCAGCAATACAATAACATTCGAAAATGGTTCGGTCAAGGCAGAAACCGAGATCCGCGAGTCGGACAAGTTGTGGGCGACACGATGATGACTAACATGACTGTGGGTAAATATCTCCACAAAAATTATGCTCTCTGGCTGGACTTGAGGAGTATGGGCGAGAACGCACTCCACGGAACGGGTTGAAAATTGCAAAATATTTCAGAAAGCATTTCAATCAGAATAGAGAGAGAGGAGGAAACCAAAACCGATCCTTTAGACGTATGCATCTACGTGGTGCAAATTAACATGCAGGATGGTCGGTTCGTAAACTTCATATCGTGAAAAAGAGAAACAACTCTGTTCTTTAATAATATGTTTGTTAAAGAACCCCATTCTGCCATCATGTGCGGAGCAACGGAGTTCGCGTTAGACGTGTTAGAACGCAACTATCGGGGAGTCTTCGAGCATATCGTGATATTGTGTCCTTCCATTGGTTCCAATAAAGCGTACAAACGAAGAAAATGGATTGATGACGATCCGAAAAATCCCGTGGACAAGACCGTGGAAATTGAAATCCTATCTCTAAGAACGGTGACGAAAAACTTCAGGAGCTTTTACGATTTTTTCTTCGAGAAATATAAAGACAGCGGAACTCTTTACATCATCGACGATTGTAGCGCGATAAAAGAGCTTAAAAAAAAAAAACGGAAACGGAAAAGTCTTTTTTTAGCCTTAACCGGCAGGCATTTTAAACAGAGCGTGTGGCTTATCTCACAGCGATATAACTCAATCGGCAAATATTTCAGGGATCAGGTTTAATGAATCTACATGTTTTACACCAAAGATACGTTCTCTTATCAAGAAGCTCTCGATGAGAACCACGTGATCAAAGGTTTTTTTAGAAAGGAAAAAGATGGAAGAATTTTCGAATGATTAGATGCGAATTGTACCCGTTTAAATTATGCACGATTACTGGAATCTTAGTAACATCTTTCTGGATTCTCAATTTTGAATTACGTTTTCCTATGAGCCGCGCCGCGATATTTCCCCGTGGTGTGACAATTATCGCGCACTTTTACGTCTTTACATTCTTCTTCTTTCCCGATTATCGACTAGATGTCTCCTCAAAACGGAGTCGTTCGTCTAAGTCCCATTTAATATAAGCGATTCGGTTTTCCAATTCGATTATTCGACTTAATAAATCGTCGTCGTTTTCGTCGTTGTTTTCGTCTTCGTTTAATCGAAGTATAAATTCGTCTTCTAATACCTTTTTTGTCTTTTCGTCTTCTTTTAAACATTTTTTCAACATCCTAGTTTTTTTCTAATTTCTTCAATTTAGTCCAATTCTTTGCAATTAAAATCCTCCCTTATCACAAATCCAACACTTTTTTCGCCCTCTTGAAATGCTTATCATTTCGTTTACTCGTTTTGAGGGGAACTTTATTGGCGAATACCTCGTTTATTTTTACTTCTTTTTTCGTTAGCGCGTCTAAAAATTTTAAGGCGGCATCTTTACCACGGTAAGTAACGGGATCTTCTATTTTGTGTCCCCAAACTACTTGATATCTGTACCCGCAGGCCTCGTGCACGGACGTTATTTCCGATATTTAGCCGACTTTTGTCCTAAAAGGTTTGATGGTACACTCGGAATCGGCGTAAATCACACAGGGCACCTGCTGGATTATTTCGTAATTTCTGAATTTATGAATATTACAACCCGATGTAGACATTATTGTACGAGTAAGGAATTCGTCTATCCCGCTACAACCGTCTTTATGTTTTACGAGTAAATCCTCTCTGGACCATAGATGTTGGCAAAGATCGCAAAGGAATTTTTTACCCTTGTCTTTAGTTTGGGAGTAAAATAATGCCGACGGGCTCTTGATCCAACAATAATGGGCTTTTTCGCCGTCCGTTATTAACATTAAATTAATACGCTCCATGTTGCTCAATTGGCTCGAAATGTGGTGTACCGTGATACCGCGTTCCTCCCAACCGTAGACGTTGATGACGATCTTATTTCGCCTCTCGATGGTCGGAATTTGCCACGTCGGTGTTGAAAAATCCACACCTTCCATGTCGAGTTCATCTAAGTACTCGATGTATTTCGAGATTATTTAATGATGGCTCCCGATATGCTCGTAATGTAATTTGGAACTTCCGCCGAAAGGCCGATAGATGGCGAAATTAATATATAGCATTAAACAACGATCTATCCTCCATCCGGATTCCGAAATATTTGCTACTGGAATAGTATCCAACTTCCTACTTACTATATCGACATCAGCTCCTTCTTCGGTATGCTCCGATAAAATGATGTTCTGTCTACTGAAAAAAACCCTCTCAGCCATTCTTCCATCTTTCTCGAATCTCACTGAAAGAGTTACTTGAAACTTTAAAGAGCCGACTCGCCTAAACTATTTTTTAACTTCCCCGATGATACGTTCCCCGATATGTTGAAACATGAGGGCTGGATCTAAGGATCTACTGACATCTTTCTTAACCGATCTATAAAATTCATAAATCTCGTCCCCTATTCTACCTCAAACTCGTTCATGACGCTATTGAACTTAGATTTCGTCTCTCCCCTGTCTAACATTTCTTTCATGACTCTATTAAATTTGTGTTTTAATTCTCTCTTAAACTCTTTTTCCGCCGTCGTCACTCTAATATAATTGAAACGGTTCCATAAATTTTCTTCATGAACCATATTCCCCTATTTTATAGAGATTTCATCATCGATAAAACAGACATCTTTTCTTACACCAATGTCTTTCTTTAAGTCATGTTCATTCAAAAATATGGCTCTATACCACCCATTATTTCTGTTTTAATACGAATCGTCATCTTATCTTAAAAATCTACCGCGCGCAGTCGAACGGATACATTAAAAATCAATTAAATTATCGATCTATAATCAACCCATCCCGGCGACCGGCTGACGGTGGTGGCGGTGATGGTGGCGATCAATCATCTAGCGGGTCGGTTATCGGGGGTGCCGGGTGGCTACCATTTTGATCGTGGTAGTGATGGCGGGGGTTAGGGGTGGTGGCGATCGACAATCCGTTGGCGGGTGGCAAACATTTTTGTCTAGTGGAGTGGGGGTAGGGAGTGTTGGTAATCAACCGTCTAACGGCGGGTTGCGGGGCCGGTGGCCCCGCACACTTGATAGCCTTGACAAAATCTTAAAATATTTCCTTCGCTGTAACAATTTTCTTTCAAATTGCCGTCTTTACATATATTCAAATCATGACCATAAAAGACGTCTTTATCAGTTTCCTTTTTCTTCTCAGTCTATTCCAATAAGTCAAATGTAAAATTATAGTCTCTCTTGTTGATTTCGTCATATACCTTCATCGTGATTTGCGTTCTTCCAAAAAAAAAAGCAAAAGCATTGCGTTGTAAATCTACTAATTTGCCCCATCCGTTTTCTGTTGGTCCCATTGTAGTTTCACCCAAATATGTACAGCCTTCGTCCGTCCTATATGTTCGGATTCCTGTTAACAGAGACGCATAAAGAGGTGACCTAAGCTTGAAATGCCTTCGATCTTCATTCCGATGTGTATTATCCGTCGATGTTTGTCTTTCTTCGTCAATATCAACAGTGCCATCGTTGACTAGAACTTTGAAAAAGTCGCAACACTTGTCTTCGACGTCCACTGTTTCCATTTTTTTCTTTGGGATAAATTTTTGTATCAAACGGCCGCATAACACCATTAACATGTGCATATCGACTGATTCTAGCAGTGACACATGGCGGTTTGTAGCCAAATAAAACAGCACCTTTCAGGACAGCTAAGCTCGAGTCTACTGGAACAATAATCTTCACATCCCATCCCTTATTTGCAAATTGGAGTTTTTTTCTGGACCATATTTGGATTCTGAAAATCCTCCTACCAGCAAGATAATTTCTACATTGCCGACTTTCCGCAGAACACTCTGTATATGACTATCGCTTCTTTTATTCACACAATAATAAAAATACTCCATGGAGTTCTCTTTCTGTATATACAGATATCAATAGTGTGCTCATCTACCTTCTTGTTACTAAATCTCGTTCAGGAACTTTAAGTCGAACGTTGTTCTTTACACCCACTGTTAAAACGCGTTTCGTTGCTTCAAAGTTGTTTTCAAATTCGTAGCAGTTCAATGGTACCAATTGTCGCATGTCTGTTAATACCTCTCCTTTTGCCGTAGATTTTGTATGAGTATATGTTACAATGAATATTGTCATACACTTTGCAGCCGCCCCATGGCACAATCGAATTCAAACATTTGCTAGTAAGATAATTATACCACACTCGCTAAATCTCACAGAACTCAATAGCTGATAAAAACGTGTGATGACTTAAATATTAATTATAATTTACAGTGTAAGGTAAACATATGTATCAAATTATGTTTTATGCAATTATTTCTGCGCAAGTATTTCACCTAGTTGGAACAATTTGGTCAGCTCAACAGAAAAGAGAATTTAAAATGTAATCCCCAGTCATCAGAAAATACCGTTTAAATTAATATTAGATCATATGATAAAACAAATCTACTTCGAGTTTTCATTCATATCTCAGTTATAATACTCGATATGAATTTTCTATTTTCGTCGCTAGAGGCTCGTAAAGGGAAAATTCAAAACTCGTATCATAAATTTGATATGAATGGAATCCGTGTGTGTGTGTGTGTGTGTGTGTGTGTGTGTGTGTGTGTGTGTGTGTGTTTGTGGTGAGAGAGAAAGAGAGAGATGATGATGATGATGATGATAATGGTGATGGTGATGATAATGTGAGTAAACTTTTTTTTCGTCGATTTTGGATTTGTGACCTAACTCGTCAAAAAAATGGCGTCTATGGCCAATCGTGACGTCTAATTGATAAACAATTCTGATTGGTCGAACTTTCAAAATTGATTTTGATGAAATTTGGAAATTATGGGTATTGAGGGATTACACGTTTAATGATGTTTTTGGAAAATCGAGGCTTCTGATTGGTCAAAATTACAATAATCTCAGGTTTTGATGAATTTGGAAAATATTTGAAATTGATGGTATCAAGGAATTGCAATATTTCAATGATATGGGTTTCGTTGCAGTTTCAAGGAAACTGAGACTTCTGATCGTTCAAATTTCAACATTGTCAGATTTCTATGAAATTCGGAATTTATTAGTATTGTAACTTGAACGGTACTGGTTTTGTTGTTGTTTATGGCAAACTTAGGCTTTTGATTGGTCAAAATGGCAACATCATCTCATTTAGATGAATCTAATATTAAATTGACTGACATCGATTGCGATTTCAGCCTTATAGCTTTAGCTTTTATTCCTCAAAACCTGTGAAGAACATTTGCAGGTTGTTATGACACAAATGGCGGTTGATATCAACAGGAATCGTTCCAACGGTTTTTTTTTTGTTTGTTTTTGTTTTTGTTTTTTGGGGGGGGGGCATCAATTAGCCTTGTTATTATCATGTTTATCTGAGGTTCAAGACAGTAGGATAGTTTCAAGCTACTCCGACGAGTGCAGAGGGTGGTAATCTAATATAAATCCACAATTCAAATGTCGGGCCATAGGGAGGCTGCAAAAGTGAATGGCAATTTCATTGATTATATCGACAAAGTCTATGGCAAGGAGGCATTAACACAAATGCGACAAAAGCGACCATTGGACTGCTACGAATTCGAAAACAGCTTTGAAGCCAAGAAACTCGTTTTAACACAGGATGAAAATGAAGAATTCCGTCTCAATGTTCCAGCAAGACTTAAACAATTTACTTATAATGTAGTCGAAAAACACATTGTTGAGCATCTGTATGTACAGAAAGCTGACTTCATGGCATTCTCTGATTATTGCGTGATTGAAATCAATAGGCATATACATAGTGTACTCGAAACAAGTTGGACATGTTGAAATGATGCTGCTGGTGGGAGGATTTTCGCATTCCCGATATGTTCAAGAAAAAATACGATTTAAAAATGAAGGGATGAAGATTATTGTCCCCGGGGTTACAAGCTTAGATATACTGAAAGGTGCCATTTTATTTGGCTACAAACCGTCATGTAGCACAGCTAGAATCAGTCGATACACGTACGGTATTGGCGTATTGCGGCCATTTGAACCAAAGATTCACCCGGAAGAAAAAAAAAATGAAAATGATGGATGATGAACGAATGTGTGGTGACATTTTCGAAATTCCCGTCACTGAAAATACTGTTATTGATATTAACAAAGAAAAGAAAATATCTACGAGCTCTTCATATTGCAATGAAGATCGAAGACATGCCAAGTTTATTTTACCCCTATACGCCTCTGTCAACAGAGATCCGATTTATACGACGGACGAAGGCTGTACATATTTAGGTACAAATACAATGGAACCACTAGAACGAAGACGTACCAATCAAAACTCAAATTCATTAGAATACGACGGGTTAATGCAAATGGTCTCAACATGAAGAACAATTGTTAATCCAAAGCATGTTGTCCTGAAGGAATCAGCGTCCTCTGCTGACATGCCACAAACGTGGCAAACATTCCATGTAAGCAATTCTAGTTCGATGAACGGATCAAACTCGGTGAAGTCTGGTAAAAAATCAAGTTCGGTGAAAAACACGATTAGTGAAAGGGGGTCACTGTCTGTGGTCGTGCCCCAGAATACTATCTAATGTTTTTGAGAGCGGGACTTCATATATAGATTAATAGTGAGTCAATGGATGTAAATATTTGATGTCACTGTGATTTATTCTGACTATTACTTTTTTATTATGACTGTTGTATCGGATATATAATGAAAATGTTTTTGACTGTATATATTGATATATTTATACCCTCGTCCTTGCCGCGCAAATGACACTAGCGTAAATATCTCAACACATATAGTCAATAAGTGACACACATTGCTCTCAAAATAAGGGAAAAATGGCAGCAATGCTCAAATTATATTTTATGAAATAAATACCTGCATTACAGGTGTCAAAAGCTCCAGTTGAAAATTCAACTGTTATCACTTACTCCTCTATGTTATATTCATACTGTAGTTATTTCACCTATCTGTCCTATTATTTATATCATAGATCCAAGCAGCTCGTGGTAGAAGTGTTTTAGCTGAATCAGTATGATTTTGAAGTGTACCAGAAATTTGTTTAAAATCTATGTTGATAATTGATAGGATTTGGACAGCTTTGAAGCCAAGAAACACGTTTTAACACAGGGTGAAAATGAAGATGTTCGTCTCAAAGTTCTAGCAAGACTTAAACAATTTACTAATAATGTGGTAGATAAACACACTGTTGGACATCTGTATGTACAAAACGATGACTCCATGGCATTCTTTGATTCTTGCGTGATTGAAATCAATAATCATATACATAGTGTGCTCGAAAAAGTTGGACATGTTGAAATGCTGCTGCTGGTAGGAGGATTTCCGCATTCCCGATATGTTCAAAGAAAAATGCGATTTAAAAAAAATGTTTGAAGTGTGTCTAAAATCTATATAAAAAATATAATTCTAAAGACTCAAATTTGTGATTATAAAGTGTGTTTTGATTTGGTTTTTAGGTTTTATTTGATGTTGTTGTTTTTTTTTAATCACATTGTTGGTTTATCGGTAATAAATGTATACAACAAGATTGTTGATTTTATAAATGAAAGAGATAAATTCTTGTTATAGTATTTTACTTTATACTGTAAAACGTTTGCGAATCATTACGTTGACCACATTGGTACCAACTCATAAGTAACATATTGAAACAAATCAAATTAAGTTGAAATAAATACAAACCCAGCCTACAACAGCAGGCGTTGGCACTGATAATGAGATAGGGTTGACGAAAGCCAAATTAACCCTGTTCCTTTTCAGTAAATATTTTAAAATCTTTGTTGTATATGACACTCTGTTTAAACGTTTTGAAATAATATTCAGTTGAAGTAATACTTTGATTAGTAATGATAATGTTTATCAATGTCTAGAACTGTGACAAGATTATGATTAAATGTCAAGTACTGGCTTTTTGTACTACACTCTAAATACTCAAGATATGTGGGTTTCTTTCTATGTTGACGAATGTTCTATCTGAGCCTGCCGTTACTAATTTTTCATTCTAATGAACTCCATGTGAATCCCGTCAACATGAAAATGCTGATGCAGACTACAGTGATTTGCATATACGTATTCATGTAACTGTTTCAGTATCACTGGAGTTACACAATATACTAACAAAGGCTAATTGATGCCCCCCCCCAAAAAAAAAAAAAAAAAAAAAAAACATTGGGGAAAAAACATTCTTCACAGGTTTTGAGGATGAAAAGCTATAAGGCTGAAATCGCAATCGATGTCAGTAAATTTCAAATTAGATTCATCAAAATGAGATAATATTGCCATTTTGACCAATCAGAATTCTAAGTTCGCCATAGACAACAACAAAACAAGTACCATTGAAGTTGCAATCCTAATAAATTCCAAATTGCATAAAAATCTGACAATGTTGAAATTTCGACCGATCATAAGCCTCAGTTTCCTTGAAACTGCAACAAAACCCATATCATTGAAATCGCAATTCCTTGATACAATTAATTCCAAAAAATTTCCAAATTCATCAAAATCTGAGATTATTGTAATTTCGACCAATCAGAAGCATCGATTTTCAGACAAATATCATTAAAATTGTAATTTCTCAATGCCTATAAATTCCAAATGTCAGCAAATGTGTGTTCAAATACATTATCAAATAATGTAAAAGATCTTCGAAGTTATTTGTTTTATTAGAATTTAAGTTTTCCCGTACCTTAAAAAATCCAGCTGTATTATCGTATGCAATGACATTAAAGATAAACTCTTTCGCCATATCAAATGTTCTTTGTAATTCGGTCAGGGGATCTCGGTCCTCTCGGACTATGTTAAAGTCGGCCGATTTTTATTTGTTTTATATTCATTTTTAAAGTGCAGAACATGATTTTTGGAAAATGCATGTATTATGTAAAATATATGCTTTTTAACGTTATTTTAAATACCTGAAGAAAATCGGATGAATATATGAATAAATATATCAGGTCACTGAAATAGAGTTTTCCTATTTTTTAATGTTAAGCTGAATGCTGACGTTGACAAAATTAAAACAACATAAGTGTGAAAAGTATGCGCACCTCATGTTTTACAATCGTGCCGCCATGTCCGGTGGGGTTGGACAGTTCATGACCATATGTGTTCAGAATGATAAAGCCGAGAATGCGATGTGACGAGTTAAAAATGGGTCAAGATCACCCAAAGTACCCGACACGTGGACAATTTCAGAAAAAAAATATTTTGAAACGACGAGAAAGACAAACTTTGCCTGATTTAGACATGGCATGATGATATACGAAAAGGGTAATCAGAATGTTAACTGCAAACATCACGTGTTTATTGGTCACTAGGTTATCTTCGTAAAAAAATTCCGAAAGTTAATTTGCAATGCTAAAAAAATAACCGATAATGCGGTTTACGTTTGGCAAGGTTGTTTTTACACATGCATCTGTTATTCTAACCACCAGATGGTCTCTTTGGAATATATTTGAGATAAGATATCACATAAAATGGACATGTAAAATTTATACAAATACAATGCACATACAAATTTATTATCACTAACTAATATCATTTAGGTATCATGTGAACTTTTTATCGTTCATGGTATTTTGTTCTGCAGAGAACATCTTAATTGTTTATGAAATTGAAATGCATAGAATAGTCCAATCAAATCACCAATTGGGGTCACATTTTCTAATTAATTATTCATCATTCGGGTGTTTTTTCGAGTATATTTTTACCGTATTTCCACCACCACCCCGAAACTTTATTTAGTTGTTTCTTCTCTTCCACTTTTCTATCCTTACCTTGACATCACTGTCGACATATCTCGTATGGTATAATATTTACTGCCACTTTATGCCACCATTTTCTGATGCTGAGAAAATTATTTTGACGTTGATATTGAAAATATTGTTAAGGTTCTTTATAAACTTAATTTGTTGTGTTAAAAGTGGACAATGGTACACTTCAGATTTCTCGTCAGTTTTTCATTAACGGGACATGAGTTGTATTTTATTTTTTGTTACGTTTACTACTTGTACAAAGAAGATCTATATCTATGCACAGGCATAACAAGGGCATTAGCTGTGTTTACCAAAACTTTATTGTATTTTTTTCCCAACTTTTACTACTTGCACTTGATGTACAGTAACAAATAACACCTATACAAAGGCAAAACATAATCCTATATTTCTGTATAATATGTGAAAGGAAGGTCAGGTCCAGAGTGATACCCATACACAAGTGAACGGGTGAGTTAATCAATTACAAGTGAAGAGGTGCCAAACCTGGGTTTCGCAATTGTATATTAATGTAATCAGTAAAAGGGGGAAACGATTTTCGAAAAAAACAGCTATTGCCCATTTAAATATAATATAATCCTATATATTTTTGTGAAAATATGGCGAGGTCTAGTTTGGTATTCATAAACGAATAAAAAGTTTGAGTTAATCACTTACAATTTAAAAGGTGCCAAAAGTGGGTTGCTCAAGCAATATTCACAAAATATACAGAAATATGAGAATCTAACGGCTGTGGATATCTCTTTTTCATTATTGTATATCAATTTGAGTAGTAAATAGTATTGTTCGTAAGTGATAAAATTCTAACGTACGGTGTGTAATCGTCAACAAAGAAAATGGCCGTCGTCTACGTTCACCTCAGGAGATATATTGTCAGGACATCCCTCGACCTAGAGTATCTCTTAGCTTTCGAAGACAACGTGTTATATGAGCGATGTAGGTTTAGGTGATGTTGGCTGGTATTCAGGAACACACAACGTTTGTCTACATTGAGAATCGTAATTGAATTCACAGTGTTCCACAGAAGATTCAATGGACCCCTTGATGACTACCTCATAACGATAGTTATGCACCATCATTTTATCTAGTCGTTTTATTCCAGTTTTCCCGTTTTACTCAGCTGAGTAAATTTGTAACTTTGGTGAATATAATCTGAATTGATTTGCTTATGATCCTGGACGGTGGATATATAATGCTGATTGGATTTATAATTTAAGGTCATGTGTCGGCGCCGGCATCTTTCAAATAAACGGTACTCAGAGAGTACATAAAACATGTGTATTTGAATAAACAGTCGAACAAAATGGCAAACACAAAACATCAGACACGCTATATTCTACATGTTAAATTTATATAAAGTGACAGGTACCAAAGTATGAAGCCTTAGGATGTCCAAGATACAATATAGAAATCTGGTAAATATACAAATCTGGTAAATATTGGATAAACACGAATCTGGAAATCTAGTGATGGGTATCATGCTATTTGATAAGATGTTTTGCCATTATATTTGTCATTGGCAGAGAGAGAGAGAGAGAGAGAGAGAGAGAGAGAAAGAGAGAGAGAGAGAGAGAGTGAGAGAGAGAGAGAGAGAGAGAGAGAGAGAGAGAGAGAGAGACGAGAGAGAGAGAGAGAGAGAGAGAGAGAGAGAGAGAGAGAGATGTAAATTGGGGGCACATTAGCAGATTGAGAAAACGATGCATTTTCGGAAAAACAAAACACAAAAAATAATAATAATGTAAATGTTATTTATGAACAGATTGTGGAATAACTATATGGGCTACTTCTATCTTCACCCAACAGAATCTGTGATTTGCATAAATCCATTACAAGAACACCATTACAGTTGCAAAGGATTTGGGATATACGGACTAGTGTTATCAGCGTATGTAATTTCTTTCAGGACAATACAAATTCCATTTAAGCTACCTTTGAAACATTGTTGCATGAGCGTAAACTTGGTAGAATCTAGGTCTATGACCATGCTGCAAGATTTTCACTTTTTGTAATTTTAAGATTTTTCATACACCACTTCAAGTTCGTAAGGTAAATGTGCCTTGGTCTCTTTGAAAGAGTAAAATGTAGATAGACAACAATCTAGTTTGTTGAATGTATCCGATTTTGGTGTTTTTGTTTTTTTTGTTGTTTTTTTTTTCACAAATACGTATCATTGCAGCGTGAGATAAAGACACATTCGTAAACCCAATACTACGATTACTGTCCGTTTCATACACGTTTCCGATTACCAATTAACGACAGGTCGTCATAAATCTAAATCCTTCTTGTTGAAATAAGCACGTAAAATATTTTAAGAAGCTGTATGAAATGACAGACTAAATCATTTTGTTTGAAGAGTTAGATGGAAATAAGACTGATAGTAGACCCAGTGCAATCTATTACAGATGTACCGGTTATCTGCCTTTGGTCGTATAAAAAAGGGACTGTATAACAAGTCGTGATCCGGAATTATATATTTCAAGATGAAGTACCGATCTTGCCTTTTTTCTACAATACAGACATCATTATTGACTCTGCTACAATTCATTAGACCCTTTCTATACATTTAATAATGCTTAAAAATATTTTTAACCTTTATATTATAAATAATCAACAGTCGTAAGACATTCCGAAATGGCGTTATGAAACGGTCGTAAACGTTGTCGGTGAATTGTCGTAAAACTAATCGATAACCATTCAGTTTCCGAACTTTTATCAAACGATGCCTAGGGCAGTAAACTTTCAATTCGACGTGCGAACAGAAGGGTTATATTACCAACAGAGTCTCCAAAAAGGATAAAATTTTGATATATGTTTGATAATCTTCTCATGAACCAAATTTATAATCATATTTCTTTCAACTTGGTATACAATATTGTGAAGTCAGTATCTAAAAAGTAAAGGAACGAAATAGAAACCAGTTCATAAAAGAGTAAAAAGGACAAAATGTATGGTATTATTTTAACAACAAACCGCCTGTATACAAATATACATTACAAAGCTCATAGAAATATATATTATCTAAGGACTATTGTGACAAATTTTCTTGAAAGCGGGGGTCATAGATCAAGATCAAAGGGACCTTTGTAAAAGAAAAATATCATTTACATACACTGGTCACGGAAATCCTTCCAAGGAATTGCTTTTATAGGAAGGGTAACTAAACTATATATATATATATATATATATAAATATATAATATATATATATATATATATAATATATACTATATTATATATATATATATAAAATATAATATATATATATATATATTATAAATATATAGATAGAATAAAATTTACAGACATAGACAAAGGATTGTATATACTACCATTGCAAAATCAAAGTAATTGGATTTTCTATTAGTTCTCCAAATCATACCAGCTCATTATGGCTCTGTTAATAACAGACGACACACACACACACACACACACACACACACACACACACACACACAATATATATATATAATATATCATATACTATATATATATATTATATATATATATATATATATATATTATATCTATATATATATTATATAAAGTTAATATATATATATATATATATATTATATATATATATATGAATTAATATCATTCCGGTACATATTCCTGACTTTCAACATCTAGTTCCGAAATAAACTCACACTATTAACACACACACACATACACACATACACACACACACACGCGTGTGTGTAAATTAATATCATCACGATACGTGTTCCTGATCTTCAACAATCTTTGTACCTGGAGAATTAAACTCACACACTATTTATCGGGGGGGGAGTAGCAAATGCTTAAACCTATATCCGTTGAACCTATTTATTTGACATTTAATGATTTAATGATTGATTTCCTTGTTTGCATATGTTTTCATCGATATGATGTCGAAAATGAATTGCTTTTAAGGAAAAATTACATAATCTACAGTCAGGCGACACACACTCCTGATGATAGTTTAGAACGTTACAGACGGATAATTTATAATTATGAAGTATTGCAGTTTTGTAATATTTATTTTATTATTGTTTATTACTTCTGTAAAGTGTGACAGAGTTTGTGATGTCCAGAAAGGGTAAGTTTCACTTTGTCACACATTATTATTATTCTTGTTGTTGTTGTTGTTGTTGTTGAAATTGGATTACATAATTAACTTTAATATGTATTTTCAGTGAACAGAAATGCTGTCTTCACTATAAATACGTGAATGGATCATGCATAGGTGAGGTACCTTCCCTTACAATTTACACTAACTTGATCATTTCGGCAACTGACCAGATATGTGATATCCAGGAGGGTTGTGTACACAACAAAACCGTTGGTAAGTGATATTTCCATATACGTATTAAAAACACAGATTTTTTAATTATAAT
>BROG01001476.1:20000-25000 GCA_030159075.1 Atrina japonica | reverse complement strand
GGTATTTATTAAACATTGTAATTGTGTTTATTAGACATAACCTTAATTATTCTCTATATCTGTTTTACAATTCAATTCTATAGTGCTATCTTCCGAATAAGTCTCACTGCTGTTTTACACAGCGGGGAAAGTAGTTTTTTCTGCATTTCCACATTTAATTTAAAACAAGATGATATAGACCTCTTGGGGTATAATTTTACATTTAATAAACCCAAACGATGAAGGATCTACTTTTGAAGGTTCTAAAATTTTGGTAGAATGTCCGACAGGATAAGGCTAATAAAACTGAACCGTTGGATACAAGGACACGAAATTGATGTATCGTTCTTTTTCATCCTTTTTAAAACCATCCAATAATTTAGTAACATTAGTTCTTCCGCCGAAAAAAAAAATTTAAAGGTGTTACAACCTCTAATTGATTAATCAACTGTTTTTTTATTTAGTTGACATTCCCAAACTTCGATTAAATTGTACCCTGTTTTCCTTATTTTATTATTTTTAATGTCTGTGGTTTTTTTTTCTGAATGTAATCATATATATTTGGTTCTTAGTGTTAATTGTTCCAGAAGTAAAACACGTTGCGCAACCATGCCAAAAACAACCTTGAAATTCGTAAACAGTTTTTTGTTTCCTCGCAATAACCGTCTATTTTACCAACGCCGTCTATGTGAAATTCACCACCATTTAAAGTGTGTTGAATTTTTACACCATCTTTTTTTGCCGCGGTTTCCAAACACGAGATAGAGATTAGTGTTTCCAAAGATGTTTTATCTTTATGTACGGCTATATTATCTTCGGGCATGTACTAATTTCTATAAATAGCCATACTTACGCTTGCAATAGTGATGTATTGTAGAGGATGTATGTTCTACAACCATTCCAAAAAATCATTTCTATCTATAGCACTCATGTAATCATAGCCGTAATGTTTTTACTAGGTAATGGCCCCTTATAGACTTTATGACAGGGTTATTAAAAAACGTGCGGAAAATATCCTATTTTCAGTTCTTTCAACCCAAAAGTTTTAGGGAAATCCGCCAGACGACTATTTACATCATTAATGGAATCTATAAACTTTACTATTTTGTAAACTTCCATGTACATGATTTTGGTACTGTTTTAAATAACGCACAGTTTAATATTGTTTTTTACGAAATATCGTAGTAAAAACTGAGCATCGTACGCCTTAGCGTTATGAGCTATAAAGGTGCCTTCTTTAGTATCTAAAACAAACTTACAAAAGTCATCTACAGTGGGATACTCGTGTTGTGCGCCACCAAAATCTTGGCAAATCACTAAATTGGGTATATGTGTACCCGTATCTTCAGTTGCCCCAATGTCGTAAAACAAATATTTGGTCGTTCTCGACTTACAGTTACAGTAATCTGGATCATATTCACACCTTTCCTCTATACAATAACCGCCTTTAGACATTTTTTTAAAAAAATATAACATTGATGAGTTGTCATATTTCAATATTGATTGCAATTACTACATTAAAAAAGTCCACCAATATGCTTTTGCTTCTCGTCGTGTAAATAATAAACGAATCGTTCATACCGCAAACATTTTTGAACGATTTGGCAAACTGAAGATGAACTCTTCTCAGCGCGGATACGTCTGTGTTCTTTAAAGCATTTTTGTTGCATACGTCACACACAATTTTTTCACCCAAACAATTAGATTTGTGCTTAAAGCACAATAAACATTGTTGAGGGCATTTATGACAATCTCTTTTAACATACGACTTTTTACAACTTTGACAGTAATAACTCTTACTCAACAACCCCTCATGCTCGTAATCACATCGAAGTGGTTACCGTTTTTATAAAGATATATCATAATGTTGTCGTCGTAATTACCAGAAGTCGTATAAATAATTTCATTTAATATATCAACATCAATGATGTTGACCTGTACTGGGCTAGTTCTTTGAGAAAAATGTTTTCGAAATCATCATAAATAGTCATATAAAACGTGCTATACGGGTTAAACCATTTCTCATGGGTGACGATGATATGTATGTTATCACCGTTTGTAGAGATTTATTCTTTATCATCTATTTTATAAGATCCATCAACATATCTTCTGCATTATCATGAACTAAATCCCTTGATAAGACTCCCCTATAAATGTTAAGACAATCCTACAAAAATGTAAATGTATCATTTCTTTACTCATCGATCAAAACACATTTGTACGACTTTGAAAGCTCTAATATTTTTTTATTTACTAAATCGTCAATATGTGTTGTTGTTTTCTTTGACCAATCAAACCCTCTATCCTTTGCCATAAGAGATATTTTTTCTTTAAGTCATTTTCAAAAAATTAAGCTATGATATCACACACCATACAATTAATATCAACAACGAAATTAATTTCTTAAAGAATTTAAAAAAAATATATTTCATTCAACATTTAAAAAAAAGTCTTAAACATTTTTTTTATTTCCCCATTTTGTTCACGCTCTTTTCTTCTTCATGCAATAAAATTCCTATTCCTTGAAAGACGTTTAAGCATTCTCAAGGTTTTATCAAATTCTAATACGCTTCCGTCCATGCAAGTTATAAATAATTTGAGCGTATTCTAATAACAGGTAAATACTGTGAATATGAAAATAAATACCATACGATATATTTCTCATTCTTATTAAAAAAATCTAAATACCAATCGAAAATAGTAGACTGTGTATATTTAGAAGCTGTTGGTTATATTATATATAAAAACAAATATGTCAACATGAACAGTATCCAAAGAAGTTTCAACAACTTTTCCTTAAAAAAAACCTATTTTTCTCTATATTTTAAATAAACATCCCTATTATATAACCATATACATAATGCGCATAATCTTCATGTGGGTCTTTACCACGTTCGTTTAGGTATCTCATTATGCTTTCATATGTATAATCTCCACCTTCGTAAACCTTTTCCCAATTAACATCGAATATAGCGTCATACTCTTGTAACCTCTCCACTTTTACCTAATCTACTTTTTCATCCCAGGGAGGATACTCTTCTTCATCCCAGATGGTATATTCTCCTTCCTTTAGTAATCCTCCCCAACACTTTCTATGTTCGAGATATACCATCCAATCTCTATCTTCGTCCCATTTTTCACAAGGCCATGTACGGCTGTAGATACACCACGCGTCTTTATTTGGAAGACCTAATTCTTTTATTTTGGAAATAGGTAAGTTCGAAAAAATCTCTAATTTCATTTCATGTGGAATAAGTTCCATTGATCAATAATATTCCTTGTTTTAAATTATCCATAAAAAATCTTTGTTATATATAGATATTTTTTCTTTAAATAAATGTCAAATATGCAAGCTTTAGTATCATAAAATTAATATAACAAGGTTGTTATTGTTGAGCCTCTATAAATACCAAGGAGTGGAATTCCCGTTTTTATTGAATTTCTGTTTTTTACAAAATTCCTGGAAATTACGCAAACGGGGAATTCCCGGATATTCAGCTAAAGTGTGATACATGTACTACTGGATCAAAATTCTCAACCAACGTTTCAGCTGCAGCTTTTATTAACTTTGCAGTCCTCACGTGATGCCTCTGTTTTCACCACTGATGCCACAGCAATTTTACTGGCATTGAATTATATAAAGACAAAAGCTATAAAAAATGTGTCTTTTTCTCAGATTCTTTGTCTTGTTGAAAATCAGTTAAAAATACAAACCTTACTGATAATATAATTTTTGAAATAACAGAAACAGCACGTTGTTTGACAACTGTAGGAACAGAGATTGTCCTCAGTTGGATTCCTGGCCAAATCGGCATAGAAGGAAATACAAAAGCTAATGAAGTTGCAAAATTAGTAATTAAAAATGTACCGTCTGAAAATAAAATTCCTTTCACAGATCTTAAGCCATCTATTCCAAATTACATAATCACAACGCTTCAACAACATTGGGATTTGAAAACTGAAAATGAATTACATGAGATAAATACAAAATGTGTTAATAATTAACCAGTCCTCACTTGTAATAGAAAAGATGAGGTTACTCTGACCAGACTTCTTATTCGTATCGATTTACAAACGTCCAGCAATTAAACGCCAGTTACCTGTGCAGAGGATTATATCTACTGTTGTCTTCTTATACAATTTTGGCATAAGTCCATGCAATGATTCAAAATGCTTCTACTATTCCGATCAACCTACGGTTTTAAAATTTAAGTGGACTTCCATTGCGGGTCACGTGACGTCCTGTCGAGTCACGATCTGGACTGAATTAACTCTTAGATATTTATTTGAAAATGACAACTCTTTGCAAGTTATAACATATCACTTCATTTGATATTTCGCATTGCAATATTTTTATGTTTGCTTAAATTATTAAACGTATTTAAAACTTGAATTTTTTATTCATGTTTAATGATGATAATACAATAACATATAAAAAGTGACATTATTCGTTTTCAGCCCGAGAAAACGTCACTTCACCCGCAATGGCAGTTCATTCGAAATCTAAAACCGTAGTTAGATTGAAAAAGTGAGGACATTTAGAATTATTGCATGGGCTTGTGCAAAATGTTTTATTAGAAGATGATAGTATAGATACTTTCCTGTGTACAGATACCTGATTTTAATTGTTGGTTGTTTGTGAGTGGAGATACAGGCTAGTCAATCTATTTGTTTACATGTTTATCTCTGCGGCCGTTGAGTTCCTTTTTGTATTATATATACTATTATGGTATAGACGCATGCTGCTTATACTAGATGTTATTTTATTTACATAGTTTCGGTTTCCTGTGGTTATGCCAGGGTATGCTCCTCTTATGATTGCTTTATTCTGAAAGCGAAACGACTCGCCAATCAACTGTTAAATTAAAGTTACGTTGTTTATCGCTTGAAATCGTCGTTAGAGAAATGTTGTGGTCGATATGGGGATCTTGTTAAACAATATGGATTTCCCTTCTGAGGAATATGAAAAAAAAAACAGATACCAAAGTCTAATTATCCAGGATGTCTAGGATATAGATACA
>BROG01001476.1:0-15000 GCA_030159075.1 Atrina japonica | reverse complement strand
AATTTACAAAAAGAAGGCAAATTTAGAAGCAATAAGAAAAGAAAAAATGAAAGGCCACATGATAAGATCTAGAGTACAATGGGTGGAAGAGGGAGAAAAACCAACAAACTATTTTTGTAATTTGGAATCACGGAATTATATAAAGTAGACAGTACATAAGTTAGAAGAAAACGGGAAAGGTGTGTGTATAAAACAAAATAGAATTATAAAAGAAATCAAATATTTTTTATTATGAAAATCCGAATGCAGGTAAGGGAGACGAGCTTATTAAAGTTGACGTAGATGAAACAGTTTAAAAAATCCCCAAACTTGACTGCAATATTGTGAATAATTTAGAAAAGGAATTTTGAATTAAAGAGGAACCTGAGGTTCTAAAAGAAATGACAACTAAAATATAATCACCAGGGAGTGATGGCATTACCACAGAATTTTTATAATGTGTCTGGGGGATTTAAAATATTTTATAATAAGGGTTATGAATTGTATATTTAGGAAACAACCTCTTCCAATCGCTCAGCAATTAGGTATCATAACTTGTATTCCTAAAGGGGATACACCAAGACAGTATTAAAAAAAACTTGCGTCCAATAATTCCTTTAAATGTAGTTTACAAGTTAATATCTCGCTGCATAAGCAAAATAATAAAAACCACTTTAGATTTCTTAATATATAATACACAGATTCGGCTTATGCGTGGAAGATACATAGGTGAAAATACCAGACTTATTTATGATCTTATGTCCTATACAGAAACTTACACAATCCCTGGTCTTTTATTACTTTTTGAAAAAAAACCTTTGATTCAATATCATGGTATTTTGTTTATAAAGTATTAAAATTATTTGGTGTTGGACAAAATGTAATAAAGTGGATCCAAATTTTAAATTCTGATATGAAAGCTTCAATTGTACAAAATGGCTTCCTTTCAAAGCAAATATATATAAGACACAGTTGCTGTCAAGGAGATCCGGTCTTGCCATATATATTTCTCTTGTGTCCAGAAATTGCTATTTTAATTAAGAATAATGTAAATGTAAGGTGGATAACTATTAATGATGTTAAACAAATAACATCTCAGTATGCGGATGTCACTTCTTTTATACTAGTTGGGTCTAAACGAATCTGTTTGCAGCTTTAGATACGTTGGGCTATTTATATGTCTGGTCTTCGAATTAACGACACAAAAACAAAAATTATCTGGATATGTTAAGAAAAGTTTAGCAAAGATATCTATCATCATAGTGAATGAAAACTAGATTGGGGGGTCAACATTTTTTTTCACTGCTAGGTATAAAATTTACAAATGATCCTGATAAAATGACAGAGATGAACTTTAAATTACAAATACCTAAAATTGATGCATTGTTTAAACAATGAAATAGAAGAATACTTACTCCAATTTGTAGAATAATAGTTGCTAAGACTTCAATAATTCCAAAATTAAACCATCTTTTTACAGCATTCCAGAACCCCAAAATTGAAAAGAAATAGATTGTCTCATTAAGTATCTCTTTACTTGTATATGGGGTCAAGATATGATAGAGTTAAACGAGAAATCATGACTCAAAATGCAGATAGGAGTGGGCTTAAAATAATTGATTTAAAAAGTTTTATCATTTCTTTGAAGTGCTCCTGGGTTAAAATAATATAAAGGGTGGGCAATTTTGGTTAAATGTTTAGCAGGATTTTATATTGCTACACAAATTTCTGATTTTGGAGGTAACTTTATAAATAAACTTATAAAAAGATAAAAACAGTTTTTGGAAAGACACCTTTTTGGCATGGCAGAAAAACATGAATAAACAGATAGAGGTAAATGTATCTGAGGATAATATCATGTTGTTACCAATATGGTATAATTTCAAAATAAAAAAGCAATAACAAATTTATGTCTATAAAGGAATGGTATCAGGAAGGTATTAAGTTGAAAGGTGACTTTTTGAAAATAAAAAATTCCTCACAAAACAACAGTTTCAAATAAACTTTGATTCACACTAAATATGTCCTTTAGAGTTTAATGGAATACAAAGTACAATATCAAAATATTTGAGATCCCTTAATATTGATGTGGGGATGTAAAGTTGTAAATATGTTTCCATATATTTCATTTCATTTAAATACCGTGTTTCCTAGTTATAAGGGAAATAAATATTTGTACAATTTATTAGATTTAAAAGAGACTATGTCCACAGCCATTATTAAGTGAAATTCCATAGATAATTTAAATTTGAATGTTTAAGAGGTCTTTGAAACCTGCTTAAAAACAAAAGCTGTAGGCAGTTACCTGTTGGCAGTTATTTAAACAAAATAAAAATTAAATCTGAAGTTATATATGGATTTTGTCATTTATATGCGGAGAGTATAGAACATGTCTTTTTCATTTGCACAAAATATTCAGACTTTCGTGAATATTATATGTAAAAATATTTAAAAAAAAAACAACAGATATAAGCGGATTTCAACAAGAGAAATATTATTTTTGGAGATCAGAATTCAGCACAGAATCATGTGACAAATTTCATGATTCTTAGTACAAAGCATTATATCGATAAGTGTCTGAAACAAATATATATATATATATATATATATATATATATGTGTGTGTGTGTGTGTGTGTGTGTGTGTGTGTGTGTGTGTATGTCTTTAAATATCAGATAGGAGTAAGTTTCTTTCCTGTCTCTTCTTATTTATTTTTCATTTTTTTTTACTTTCTTTTTATCTTTTACGTTGATTTTTAATCACTATGCTCTACCCTTCTTCTGTCTATTGATCTGGAAAAAAAATCTATATTTAATATTTTTAATTTAAAAAAACGAAATAAATGTAAAAAAAATGCGAAATGGAAATTCAAAATTACCATACATATTATATTCTTATTTAGTTAAACTATATAACATATATAATTATATAGTACATGTATATTATATTTATATTATTATACAATCACTAACAGTTGGAGTTGTACGAAACATTGTGATCAGTCTAAATCCAGGGCCCCAACCCTGGCTGACTGAAGAACTAATATATCTGGACAATAAACCTTTCTTAACAGAAAAAAAAAAAAAAAAAAAAAAAAAAAAAACAATTATTCAATCTTCCGAAATAAATGTGCTATGAGAAAAGCTAAAACCAACCACTACTTTTTAATAATCTATCTAAAGGTCTGTTACAAATATCTCAATGTTTTTTTTTTTTGTTTTTGTTTTTTGTTTTTTTTTTTGTTTTTTTTCGAAATTCAGGTATGGTACTATTGAAATGGAAAATCAACATAAGCTGCTTAGTTAGTAACGACATAACGGTTACTTGATCTCTATATACAATTTAGAATTCCGACAAACGATTATCCAGAGGCAGCAACGAAGCGCTGGTAATAGGCGTTGTTTCAATTAAGGAAACATGTGTGGAAACGAATTGAGGATCATCCGAATACCAGCAGGACGCTATTACCAACTGATCTATGTGTGCCAACACCCACTGCATCACTGCAGTGCAAACGTTAGACCAAACATAACCGAATAATAAAAAGTCTAATACATGCTGCCTTTAAAATAATTCAATATAAGAGATCGGAATATGTGTAACTTCGTCTATAGATAGTTTCGTCTCCAAGTAAGTGAAACATTCTTGACAACAACAACAACATCAATATAAGATACTGCTTAACTCCATTTACCCTTGAGTACTTCTGAAAACAACAACTGATATATGTCATGTTCGACTTTAAGAGTTACTGCCCTTTATATAATGATATTTATATACAACGGACGAAGTTGAAAACAGTACAGACATCAAGTTAAATTACCTGATTTTGAGATCATGTGTTTACTCGATAGAAAGTAGAGAAATGAAAAAAAAAAAAAAAACCATAAATTTGAGAGTTCTTCTCATGTTTCCCTACACATTGTATTCATTTTTAGGGAGAACAAATTATATACAGCACATTGTATGTAATTTTCGACTTTAAGAGTAATGCTTTTCTATATATTTTTCATTTTTCCAAACCCCAGTCAAAATCCAAGTCAAAATCTTTGAAAATGTAAAACATCTCAGATACCATAGGGTAAATCATAAGGATGCCCAGGACACAGATACAAAGCCGACAAAAATGGACAAACACGAATCTCTGGAAACCAGGAGGTGGGATCAGGTGCCTTGGAGGAGCAAACATTCTTAATCGACCGGTCACACCCGCCGTGAGTCCACGGTGAAGTCCAAATGAAATACGTGAGGAACGAATCCTCGTGACAATTGGTACAGACGTCTCAACAACCGCCAACGAAAAGGCAACTCAAAATTCCATCCAGCGAAACAGAGTAATCGCAAACAAGAGTACCATACCAACAGTATTTGCGGAACGGTTTTCGGTATCCCCGTGTCAATAATTTGTCAGTGAATAGTTTACATCTGTATATGAAATGTTCATGTGTTGAACAAGTCCTGGGATATCTGATCATTTGTGATATTTAAACTCCATATGCGGGTGACTGTGGGATGTTACTACTTAAATGTGGAAAACTTACGATAGGAAAGCCGAAATAGTCGGGTTTGTCGTACATCTTAGCTGGAAATTTCCCGTCATTGTCTATAGTAAGTAAAATGTCTAAGTATGAAGCGTGCTTGCTTGATGTTCTAGTTTGCTGTGATATACCGCATTGACATATGTATGAAAATGGTCATTATTAATTGACAAAACGTCGTCGATATATCTAGATGTGAAATAAAAGGACACAACTAGCTTTTACTTCTTTTGATTCAACGGTTTCTGAATGAGGTCTGCTTCGTATAAATAAAAGAACATATTGGTCAATAAAGGCGTACAATTGGTTCCTATAGTAATGCCGACATTTTGTTGAAAGACAACGTCTCCGAACATTACAATTTTTTTTTATGTCAACTTCAGTGTATTTATGTGTAGAATCAGAGTGGTGTTTGACAAAATAAGTATCATAATAACCAAAAATAGTGATTCCATATCTATAGTACCTGCTCAAAAGTTTGTAATAATGTTTCATATATTGACACCTGTGAGCAAAAATATTCATATATATTTATTGTAGTAAGCATCTCGAGGGCCATGTAGACATTTTTGCATTAACAGCATATGTTCTTTAGATTTAAGATTAAACTGTGGTCGTGTTACAATACGTTGTTAGTATAATACCACTTCCTTTGAGTTTAGTAATCATAAAATAAAACAATCCGTTATTTTCACCTCAAAATATATAGCCATAATGTTTCATTTACAACAAGTAACGGGATTTAACAGAGAAAAATTTGTTCAAATCATTATTTATTTGAAAGAAAAAAGTGTCTATTTTTTTCATTTATCATCGCTTATGGAAATACCGGTCACGTCCTCTATGGGGTAGCCATAGGGAAGGGAAATGTTGTTTAATATTTATCTGGGTACATTCCTATCAATAATTAAACCAACATATGTGGAAATAAGTGCATTATTATTCACACATTTAATAATGCAGATTCGCTTTGCTTTTCGAAAGGACAATATCTTAAATTCATTATTTTTCTTAAAACATTGTAATTTTTTTTTATTAAAATAGTGACTATTTATAGCACGTTTCCATAGAAACGAAGACATAAGAATTTTATGAGCTTATATTAATAACAATAACAATGTCTTTTAACATTACCTTGATAAAAGCGTTGGAAGTGCAAAGGGGTAATTTTTATATGTGTGTTGCCATGACAACCATTTCAATTTAAAACAGTAGAGTGAAAGTGATGTAATGTGTCATTATGATGCACATTTTTACTCAATAAGATTTAACATTGTGTTCAATTCATATAATGAAATAATTTGAACACTTTTGTACAAATTAATCTTATTACTTTGATAACTTTGGATAAGAAAATAGTTCAATACATAAATTGTGATAAAATGTTATTTTTCATGTATTCTCCCAAGATTTGAAAGACAACGGAACGGTCAATTTTTAATAAACCTTCATTTTCTGATAAAGTGTTTTTTCGGTCTTCTGTGGTATCTCATTTGTGTACAAAACATGAAAAAAAAACCAACATGCAAACCTTACCTTAAACAAATCTGCTTGAAATGATGGTTTTAAACGTATACTTGTATGAATCGTATTACTAATTATAAATTTGATACCGTGTCTATAATGGAACACTGATGGTTTGTTGTGTAACCATGTAGCCGAATTATGTAAATTTACTAAATATATGAAAAAAATCAGATACCAAAGTATAAATCAATAGAATGTCCGGGACATAGATACAAATCCGGTAAAAATGGACAAACACGGACCTCTGGAAACCAAGAAGTGGGATCAGGTGCCATGGAGGAGTAAGCATCCCCTGTCGACCGGTCACACCCGCCGTGAGTCCAAAATCAAGTCCAATGAAACACATGAGGAGTGTATCCTCGTCACAATTGGTACAGCCATCTCAACAACCGCCAAGGAAAAGGCAACTCAACATTTAACTTAGTGAAACAGAGTAGTCGCAAACAAGACTATTATACCGACCGTAAAATTTGCGGAACGTTGACATTAAACGCGGTTTTCGATATCCCGGTGTTAATAATTTATCAGTGAGTAGTAAACTCTGTATATGAAATCTTCATATGTTGTACACGCCCTGGCATATTGGATCATGTGTGAAATATAAACTCCATATGCCGGTGACTGAGGGATATTACTACACAACTGTGGAAAGTTCACGATGGGAAAGCCGAAATCGTTGCGTTTGTCGTATAGCTTAGTTGCTAATTTTCCGTCTGTGTTGATTTTGAGTAAAGTGTCTAAGTATGAAGCGTGTGTGCTTGATTCTGTTGTCTCTTTAATTTCTAGTTCGCTGGGATATATCGCATTGACATATGTATGAAAATTGTCATTATTAATTGACAAAACGTCGTCGATATATCTAAATGTCCAATTAAAGGACACCGCTAACTTTTTCTTCTTTTGATTCAGCAGTTTCTGAATGAAGTCTGCTTCGTATGAATAAAGGAACAGGTCGGCCAATAATGGAACAAAATTGGTCCCCATAGGAATGCTGACAGTTTGTTGAAAGACCACGTCTCCGAACATTACAAATATATTGTCTATTAGAAATTCCAGCATGTTTTTTATATCAACGTCAGTGAAATTATTTGTAGAATCAGAGTGGTGTTTGACAAAATAAGTATCCTGATAGCCAATCACTAGATATTTGAATTTTCGGGTACCACCTTTAGTGGGAAAAAAAGCCAGTTGTCTATGATGCTGAAAAGTATTTCTTTTATTTTTTTGCGTGGAATAGTTGTATAAAGAGTAGAGAAGTCAAAAGTTTTGATACTGTGAATTCGAAAAAAAGTGTGTGCCTTCAAATTTTCTAAAAGCTGTTTAGAAATTTTAAGTATCCACATCTGATTTACACCGCTTCTGGAATAAGCAACTGTACAGTATTGTTGAGGTTTCTCCTTAACGGCTGTTAATATTTTGGTAAGGAGTAAGGATAAAGGTTTGGTAGAACATTATTTGGATCCTGCTATGTATCATTGCTTATATGGGATTTTATGAAGTTTAAGTATCCAATATAAATGTGGTAGCTCGAAATCGGTATCCGCTGTAGGTATATCAAATGAGCGTAACGCGGACACGTGGTTTTGAAGGATCTTGTCCTTTGAAAGTGAGCTACAAGTGTATGTTGGATTTCCAGAATTCGTATTAAACCCAAGTTCTTCTAATAAACAATTATAGTAATGTGCCTTACAAATAAAAAAATATATTATTTGAGGCTTTGTCTACTGGTACCAGTACACATCGGTCATGTAATCTATCCAGTTCAATTACTATTTCTGGATCATTAAATACCGAGGGATAACGTGTTTTCATAGTCCCTTTAAGTTTCCGAATACGATATTTTATCAAGCACCGCATGGCTTTCAGCCATTGAGACAAAGTGTCTGGTTCTACGTCTTCGTGTTTGGCCCATCTTCTGGCATAATCTTTGACAGAATCCATAACTAAACTGAAATTCTGTTGCCAATTAAAGGAACGGGCTTCCCCTTAAAATAAGATGTTTGAGACTTTCATTTTCAACAATAGAAACGTTGCCGGTAAAGACATGCCCGATAGGATTGTATTTGAAAGGAGATGAAGCACATGAAGATGTGACAGTGTTGTGTAGAAGATGGTTGATGTCTAGGCACTGCAAAACCCATTTGTAATTGAATAGCTTGGATGCGATGCTAGGTGTATAGCTATATGAAATGCAAGGCGTGGTCTTCAGTTTAAAATATGTTGGAATAGAGGACTGAACTTTTTGTGATTTAGAACATTGCCAATGTTTAAAGCGTCTCTGCCTTTATTTGTAAATGTACGTTTAAGGAAAAAACGACAGTCATCGTTTGTAATGCGTGCAGGCTTTAACAGTCTGTGATAAGCGATGTCCATTATAATGGAGTTCAATATGTATTCTGGGGTTGAAAAATCCGTGTAGGGGTTAATTCTTGCTTTTTGAAAACGTTTATTGAGATTTGTAAAAGGAACAGAATAAAGTTTGCTGCGAATGTGATGAAGACCCAATTTTTTGTTAACGTAAGGTGAAAGTGATGAAAAAGTGACATTATGTATGTAGGGTCGTTTGTATGAACGATGTCCATGACTTCGTTCACGTCTTATGTTAAAATTAAAAAGTTCCATCACATTAACACCATTACACAGTGGGTTTGATAGATTGCCTATACTTTGGATATTATCATTACATCCATAGGGATATGCAATACCAAGCTGTTTAATCCAAAA
This sequence comes from Atrina japonica, assembly GCA_030159075.1. Lineage (NCBI taxonomy): Eukaryota > Metazoa > Mollusca > Bivalvia > Pterioida > Pinnidae > Atrina > Atrina japonica. The sequence goes on along the minus strand of BROG01001476.1, from coordinate 6,232 downwards.
TTCGTCACGTTGTCTATGCAAGGGGGTACTCAAGGTGGGGTTGTTGGTCCAGTGGTATATTTTTGTCAATTATAAGCACTCTCATAGACAAAATGGAATGGTCAAGAGAGTTGAAATGTCGATAGAGTATCTGGTTACCCCGATTATTAATCTCGAATCGATGACCAGATACTCTTTCATTTAAGGGCCCCCTAGTTTCGCCAACATTAATCAAACCACACAAGGTACACTCAATTCCATAAACAACGTTAGATGATTTGCAGTCTAGATGATCACAGCTTCTGGTGTTGTAATGCTTATTTGTCAGATTACTGGTGAACACTTGATCAGTTATTAATATATGACATGTTTTACAATTTTACAAAATGTCTAAAACGTTTAATACCCAAAACCGAAGAAAGCAAACGTGTTTTGATTGTAGGTAGAACATTATGGACATTTTTATGAACAAAACAGACCAGAGTCGCTGTCCTATACACATTACGATATGTAAATCTAGGCTTGCAATCTGACACACCCCTTTTGATATGTTATAATAAATAGTTTCAAATAATTATTTATCATCTTATACTTAAACAACTTCACCGATTGCTGTGATGTAAAGCGTCAGGGATTATTCCATCAAACTAATCATTTAATATTAACAAAACCAATATCTCCATACAGGAAGTTTGGTATTTTGAATAACATTATCGTTGTACGGCACCTTCAACACTTCTTTTCAGTTATAAACTAGTGGAAGCCAGTTGTTAATAGTGAGAGGAACCCGGTGACAATGTTCCCGTAAAGTGCCCACCGGCCTTCCAGAAGTACACTGGTCATGTGGACGTCAAACCTGCGTTGACCAGCAGTGAGATACTTTATGGTTCAAAGCGCGACGCACTTATCACTCGTCCACGGAGGAGGCCACTCCATATAGGAAACATATACTTTATAGATATAGATCAATGTCATATGTTTGGAAACACTGGTAAAGGGGAACAACTCGTTCAAGCTTGCATATAGACCGTGTTGGACAGTTATAGGAAATTAGTGAGACAACATACAGAGTTATTTTATTAAGAAAAAGTCAAAATATAGGACCAGGTAAATATATAACTTCCGTCATATACGCAAAACCACTCCTCACCCGTCTACCAATGTCAATGTCTTTTCGATTTAAACCGAAAGTAAATTGTCTGTGTCTATGAAAACTACATAAAACGACACGGGATATGTACTCAAATAATCCTATCAGTTAGTTAATAATACTTTTGCTTTTAATGGTCTTCAACATCGAGTATAATTGTCTTATTTTCTTTTTCAAAATACGTTGCTAAAGTACACAAAATTACAAAAGTATTATATGTTAACTAATTAGTATTGGTATTGTTACATGGACATTTTTCCATCATTAAACGGTACACATGTAAAGTCTATTTATGATTTTTGTGAAACGGTACATTTAACTTGATTCAGTACCTTATTTTACAAAGTATTTAGTTATTTATGTAAAGGTCAGAGACGACTATATATACAATAAAAAGTTAAGTGATGTTGGCACTGGTTCTGATAATGCGTTTTTGACAAATTGATATTGTTAGGAATGATTATTGAGTTTAAGTTCATTTCCTTAATTTGGTTAGAAATATCTAAAGGACAAGAAATAAAAACAATATATATATATATATATATATATATATATATATATATATATATATATATATATATATATATATATATATATATATATATATATATATATATATAAACAATATTGATCTTACTGGCTTAAATACTCTATGAACACAATACAGTACATCCTTATGCTCTGTCAAACATTTATAATAATAAAGTACTTAAACAATGCATTTACTGGTAAATAATCTTTAAATAAACATTGCACGTGTAAGGTGATATTTTAAACATAGAATGTAAGCTGGTTGATAAACATATAAACATATCTGTTACACATTTAAATATACATTGTGATCTGATTGATTATATATTCAAGTGCAAAATGTATAATTATCCGTCAAACTTACGTGTCCGTATTTCGCTCTTTTAATATAACTACAATCAATACTAATTTTGAATTACTATATTTATATTCGATATTTAACTTTACAAGACCCCATATAAGGAAAGGCACATAGTAGGATCCAGCAAATGTTTCTCGTTGGCTCTGGTGTTAACGTGCAGGGTTCTTTGCTATGGGTCGGGACCTGAGTACCTGGGGAAAACCTACGTGTCCGACTTGGCGACTACCATACCATCTCACATACTCAACTGTCTCATCCAAGGATAGAGCTTGGGTCGCATTTGTAAGAAGCGAGTTCGCTAACCACTGCGCTACTTGGACACCACAGAAGTGCTGAGTTACCTGTTCAATAGCAGTTGTTGAAACGTCTGTACCAATTGTGACGATGATTCGTTCCGCGGTTATTTCATTTGGATTCCACTGCGGACATCCTTCATGACATCTGATCCCACTTTTTGATTTCTAGATATCCATAGATATATTTATATATTCATATCGACATCCTGAAGATTAATATGTTTTACATAGTTCTATCTGTATCCTGGACATCCCGAATATATATATTCTTTGATACTTGAGATGTTTAAATATTTATAATACCTACTTAAGGCTGAGTATCTTACATTACATAATGCACACCTACCTACCTAGTACCAACCTACCTAAGTGCCTACTTACCTCCGAGAGGTTTTTAATGAACATTTGTTTTTCAATTGTTTTTCATTTTGAGACTGTTTGTCTTGTTCTAATATACTTCTTCCATTTTACTTACCTATATACCCACATGCATACATAAGTAAGAACATATGTTCTTTATTTGAATCAGAATGCTTATGTTTGGTTTCGTGAAGTTTAGGTACCCATTATACATATGATAGCTGAAATCAGTGTCGGTTGTAATTACACCAGAAGGGCGTAATGCTGACACGTAGTTTTGAAGGAAATCGTCCTTTGAAAGTTGGCTACGTGTGTCTGTGTGTGTGTGTGTGTGTGTGTGTGTGTGTGTGTGTGTGTGTGTGTGTGTGTGTGTGTGTGTGTGTGTGTGTGTGTGTGTGTGTGTGTGTGTGTGTGTGTGTGTGTGTGTGTGTGGTGTGTGTGTGGGATTGCCAAAATTCGCATTAAACCTAGTTCCACTGGGAACAGTACATAATAATTTTACAAACATAATACTAAAGTTTCTGTTAATAAGACTTCATCAGTTCAGCTCCAATTTAAAACAAAATCTAAAGGAAAGTGGTATAATGCAAGACCAAATAAGAAGTCAAAATGCAAATCCAAATCCGTCTAAGAGTAACCACTGTTAAAATGATGACTATCTTAGCGTTTAAATAATTTAGAATTGAAATGGCGTTGATAGTGCAAAATACCACTATAGGATAACATTATCGGCTGGTATGATTTCAGATTCTCCGGTAAGTCTGGGTAACGAGAAAAGCAAGGATTAATTGAATAAAAACTAGATTTAACTCGTAACACAATTGACTGGAAATAAACTAGCTTTAATTGATAAGAACTAAGATTATCGGGAGAAAAAACTAGAAATATAATTTTGGTGCATTATTTTCAGTTTTTCACAGTGACATACATAAACTGGAAAGCTATGTTTAATGGCGAAAAAGTAAGTGTAACTCCTCAGTAATCACAAAAAAGGAGTTAAACCTTGTTTTTCTCGAGACAACCGAGAAAAAATAGGGTTAACTGCACTATAATCACATTTATTAATATTAAAATTATTTAAGCAAATTTCATTGAAGTTTTTCTCAATTAAACCAGTTTTTCTCAAGTTTATTTGGGTTACGAGAAAAATTAGAATTAAGTGAGAAAAACTAGGTTTAACTGGATAAAAACAAGGTTTTACTAAGAAAATCTAGGTTTAACTCATTGTAATATAGGCGTGTTATACCTGTTTTCAGTGTTTCTACGGAGTGGGTGATAGTGCAATCTGTGGTGTGGGTATATACCTTTTCATTCTTTCATTCTCACCATACATTTTATCACATAGTGCTAGTCAAGTTTTGGGGTAAACTCATCTAATGGGTTTGATTACCTCCAACAATAAAGCGAATTTAATCGAATACAAACAAAATTATAATATCAGCGGGGTTCGATCTTATGTTCCTCTGATAAATTTTGGAAATTTAAAAATTCTGAAATTTTTCTTTTACTTTAGAAAGTTATGTAGGACTTCTTTTTATTTGAAAGACATAGAATCGTAAGACTGACTATATCCATACACTGCAGGCGTTTTCAAACGACGGATCATCAAATTAATTGCTGACGGCCCATACATGTTAATATTTCAAACACGTTGAGTGGTAATTATCTTCGCCCAGACTCCATACTCTGATTACCATCTCTATATTCTCACCATTTTTACCATATTTCCATCTATATTGTGGACATCCTAAAGATTTATACTTTGGTATTTGATATTTTTTATATTCTAAAAACAAAATCAAAGGAATGTAACCTTCTCAAGAACTGCATACAAACCTAAGTGTGCAACCGAAAAAAAAAACCTGTAATATACATATAGTAGAACGATCACGATTTTTGTACTTGTTGATCTCTCATTCTCATAGATTCTGCATACGTATATAAAATAAATCATGAAAATCACGAAATCATGGGAAATAAATGATACTCTATCGGCATTTCGACTCCGATGGCCATTCCATTTTGTCTATGAGAGTATGTATAAATGATAAAATTATACCACTGTACTAATAATTCCATCTTGAGTACTCCTTTCTGTAGATAACGTAGATAATATCCAAGGTGTGGGGAATTTGTCGAGTTCAAAGTGTGGTAATATTAACTTGATGAAACGTTCATGGAATTTCAGCGTAATACGTAAACGAAGTTACGAGCATTGTTCGTAGAACAGACCCAACATACATACTGTCAATTTTTCATTTCTTTTACGTTACGTTAAGAAAAAAGGGTCTTCGTTACATCCACAGCCAACTATATTTTATTCTTTTTAATAAACCTTTTTTCAGGAAGCAAAAATAAACCCCCGAGCAGATTCTTTCTTCAACACCGAAATCCACACTGAACTCCGTTATAATGGACACTGCCTACCACAGACTGTCCATGTCTAAACGCGTTACTAGAGATGACTGTTCTGAACAATTACATCGTTTCCTTAAACTTAAATTTACCAATAGAGGTATAGACTCTTTAAACATTACCAATGTTGTAAACCACAAAAAAGTTCAGTTCTGTGTTCCGCCATATCTCAAATCGAAGACCACGCCTTGCATTGCCTATAGCTATACATCGAGCATCGCACCCAAGCTATTCAATTAAAAACGGGTTTTGCAGTGTCTAGTCATCAATCATCTTCTACATAACACCGCAACGTGTTCATGTCCCTTCATCTCCAATCAAATAGGATCCTATTGCACATGTCATCCCCGGCGACCCTTTATTGTTGAAAATGAAACCCTAAAAAATCTAATTTGAATGGGTCCAAAATACCGCGAGGCCCGTTCCATTAATTGGCAGCATAATACAGTTTACTTGTAGAATCTGTCGAAGATTATTCCATACGATGGGCCAAACATAAAGCGGTGGAACCTGACTTTGTCTGAATGGTTAAAAGCTATACGATGATTAATACAATTCCGTATACAGAGACTTAAAAGAACTATGAAAACACGTTATCCCTCTGTATCTAGTGATCCAGAAGTGGTAGCCGAGCTGGATAGATTACATGACCAATATGTACTGGTCCCGGCAGTCAAAGCCTCAAATAATATGAATGTTATTTATAAGGCAAAATACTATAATTCTTCATTAGTAGAACTAGGGTTTAATCCAAAATTCTGGTAATCCTACATACACACGTAGTCCGATTTCAAAGGACAAGATCCTTCAAAATTACGTTTCCGTATGACGTTCTTTTGATGTACCCACAACCGGTACTGATTTTGAGCTACTAGTCAGCAGTACTGTGCAATTGCTTATTCCAGAAGCGGTGTAAATCAGATGCGGATACAAACAAATTATAAACTTTTAGAAAATTTGAAAGGACACTTTTTCTCAGATTAACAGTATCAGAACATACGACATATCTACTCTTTACACCACATGTCCACATAAAAAGTTTAAAAAGATTCATCGACAACTGTTTCTTTTTTCCACGTGGTACCCGGGCATTTGAATACCTAGTGATTGATTATGATGGTACTTATTTTGTCAAATACC
>BROG01001475.1:37500-52356 GCA_030159075.1 Atrina japonica | reverse complement strand
GTAAATATTTGTGGAAGAAAATTGAAACTAATATCGTAGCGGAGGTATATAAACACAACAGATGCGTTACCTGTTTTCAATAACTTATCGGATATCTCCTTTTGAATTTTATTCAAATAGATTTACACTCCTTATACATTATTGGGAGTTTATGTTATCATTTCATCGTCACTTCAATTTTGGGAAAAACGACGTCATATAACGTTATATTTTATATGACATTATTTCTACATCCGTAAACCTATTATTTTTAAAAAAAATTTTTGGGGCTTAATACATGACGGATTTCATTGAAGTTTTATTTTTCTAAAAGTTTAGAGTTTAATTGAACTATGTGTTTTGACTAAAATAAAAACTTCGATAAAAAGTATGATAAATGCCCCTTTTCTGTGGGGTGACACATATATAAATCAATTAATGTTACAGGTTGAGTGCTGCAGCAGCAAGTAGACCTCAAGACAACAATCCGAGCATTAAAGATCTAAGTGATCCCAACAGACCTCTGAAACTGGCAGAAAAAATAGCAGAGCTGTATGATAATGAATGGACAAACGCAATGGAGAATCTGGACGATATCGACATAGAGGAAGAAGAGGGTGTTGTCATATTACTTGGCATTTTTACGGTATGAAAATTACACAACCACATAGATGTTCTGTTTTACACACACACATACACACACACACACACACAAACTTATACATGTTATTTATGTTCTAATTTGTTTCACTCAAACGAACATAAATAATTTATAAAATAAACAAACACACAAATTAGGTATGAAGCTTTGTGCAAGTGCAGTTTACTTAGATATAAAAAATATACAAACAAAATGTCATTGTCTCCTGACCATGTGACCTACAATGTAAAAACAAACTATATAGTTCAAATTTTCAAACTATACTTATGTAAATGGGTAGGTGGGCGGGAATAAGTCAACTGCACTGAAAAGAACCTTCGAATGGTTATATTCTGTACAGATATAGAACTACGTTACACGTAAAAACACATGAAATTCATGCAATGAACATTTATTGTGACATGTCAGACAACATACCCGTATAAAACTGACCAATAACTGTGAAACACAAGTAAACATAAACACGTGTTAATGTAATTTCGATAAATATGATATATTATAAGTATATATCAGTACAGTAAAACCTATGTTTAGTGGACAATTTCTAGGCTAAACAAATTTTCTGTTATAGAGAGGTGTCCGCTGAACGAAAGGATGCTGATTGGGTTGCAGATAAATAGAATGGCACCTGCTTGGGTGCCATGAATATTTATCTGTCCCCCAAACAGCATCCATATTGACAATAAATGCACTCTGACAAGCGTTCATTCTTTATATTTATATATCATAGTTTTCAAATTAAAAAACATAATAATGGAATTGAATAACTTGCCTTACACCTGATCAGTCTCATTATGATGGAGCAGCGAAAATCAAAGTAGAAGAGTAAGGTAGAGAGTTTTTCTGAATGAAATATCTTCGTGTGACGTCATTATATAGATAAAGTATACCTGGTGTGATGTCATATGAGGAACTTCATTTATAGCTGATATAAACGCTGTCTAGATCAACACTGAGTCTGTGGGAGACTGCTGCGGGACATGAAAATATAAAACAATGTAATTTTCTTTTTAGAAAATCGCACAAAAATGAATTCACTTGCATATGATGCAACTGTAATATGCAATGTGACATAATATGATAGATGAGAACATATGTTGTCTTCACGTGTCCAGTTTCAGCCAATGAGTTACTAAGATTAAAGCAGGAGTACAGTATATATGTATATATATATATATATATATATATATATATATATATATATATATATATATACTAGTATAAATAAATATCATTGTTTACATTAAAAATTACCCTTCAACAAACTTTTTATTCGGAATTTCAATTATTTATCAGAAAATTTTTGAGAGATGTCAAGATATTGCTGCCGAACATCTAAAGAAGTTACCACAGATCCTTGTTCTACCTGAGCTTATATTAATGAACAAAATAGAATTCAAGGTAAAGTGTGGCGTTATCATTCAATTATCAAATTAAGCTTGACCTTTTTACTAAACTTGACCTTTTAACCAAACTTGAGAGGTTTTCCAGGAACATTTGCAACAGGTGTGGCATGCTAAAAGGGGAGTCTGGACACCTGGTCTAATCACATTTTGGATTCACAATTGTTCTTTGTCTTAAGACCGTTGTCATATCGTTTATGTTATATTCTAATGGACTTGGAATTTCCATTGGTTTGTTTGTTTATTGTTGTTTAACGTCCAACTCAAGAATATTTCACTCATATGGAGACGTCACCAAATGCCGGTGAAGGGCTTCAAATTTTGGCCTATGCTCGGCACTTACAGCCATTGAGCAGTGAGGGTTCTTTAACGTGCCGGCACCTACTGTGACACGGGACCTCCAGCTTTTACTGTCTCATCCGAAAGACAGGAAACCAACCTGTCGCCGGCGGGACTCGAACTCACGATCCAGAGTCGAGCGCGCTACCGACTGAGCCAGGCCGGCTCGAATTTCCATTGGTACTTCAGTATACTTTATGAAATATGCATTACTTGTTTTAAAAATTTTGATGTTGATGTTGAGTGAATCATTGTAACAGAATTTATGTTGTGTGTATACAGCCATACAACACACAGATTCTTGTTATAGATATTATTGAAATACGAAGCATAAAGGTTTTAAGGGGAGATTTTACTGATTTAGATTATTTATGGAATAAATACATTTCATTATTCTTTTTTTAAAAAAAGGTGTCAACATTCAGTTCACAGTTAGTATATGTTAATGTTTATGTATTTGTGTACACTATATTCCCCTTGTTCACAGTGTGTGTGTGTGTGTGTGTGTGTGTGTGTGTGTGTGTGTGTGTGTTTGTATGTGTGAGTGTGTGTCTATGTGTACAGGTATGGTATTGGTCAAAATTCAAATGAAATCCTCATATTTCAACCAGAATATTTATCATTGTAGGTAATGAATGTGTTATGGGGAATATCTACATAACAAAATATTGGCATTTAACTTTTAGCTGACAATGGCTTGTTGATATGAAATAATGTTTTTCCAAATGTAAAACAGGAAAAGAAATAATAATAATAATAATAATAGTAAATAAATAAACAAAACAAACAAAAAATAACAAACAAACAAAACAAAAAACTAAGTATATAAATTTTATAGATTGAAAATTTCTTATCTCTTACATTTTTTTATACCACAGCTCCCATTACTTCCATCAGAGATATTAAAACCAATGGAGGATTTCAGAAAGAGTCATGCGAACCAAGCAATCGCTGTCATTCAGGAGGTAAAGCTTTATTACTTTCTTTCTGTAACACTCCCCATTTACAGAAATTAAATACTCTCATTTAAAAAAAAGTTTTCATTACGGTAATGTGTTTGAAGTTTTGTTTATTTCTCATGCTATCAGGGCCAGGGCTTGGTTACATAAAAGGTCGTAAACCCAGTACTACGATTACCAACCATTTCATAAACATTTCCGATTACCGTTTTATGAAAAAATTTTGTCTGTTATTTCTGACTTGGTCTAGGCAGTCGTAAGTTCTTAATCCTTATTGTTTTCATCTAGATCAATATATTGTGAAATTGTTTTAATGACTGACTAAATTTTTTTGTTTCATGAGTTAGAGGGAAATAAGACTTGTAGGAGATCCAGCATTTTCCATTCAGACATACCACTTACCTCCCTTTGATCGTATAAGATAAGGGACTGTATAACGGATCACACATGTCATGTTCCGGGATAATATATTTCATGTTAAGTACTGATCTTGAGTTCAATACAGACATAATAATTGACTCTCCTGCAATTCATGTCACCTTTTCTATTCATTAAATAATAATAAAGATATGTTAACCTTTATATTCTACAAACTATATAATCAGCAGTCGTAAGAAATTCCAACTTACTTTTTGAAATGGTCATAAACGTTGTCAGTGATTGGTCATTAAAGTAATCGGTAATCGTAAAGTTTAGTACCTTTGATGAAACGATGCCCTGATAAATGTACTCAGTACTCAAACTCACCTTGTATTTCAGTATTTTGACTTTTGACTATAGTCGTTTTTAAAACTTCTTGATTTGACTAAATGAAAAACATTATTTTTCATCATTCACATAAAAAATTTGGGTCACACTTGTAATATTCCTGTACAAAATGAATGAATATGTTTCAGTACGGAACTCAAAATTTTAGTACTTACTAAACAATGTTTCAATTTTTTTCAAAGTTTTCTTCAAATCAGAAATGATTTTCTATTATTATTTACACCTGTATGCCATCAGTATGCAAACATGACCAGTTTCGACATACATTTTATGTATGTTTTACCTTAAAATCCTGAAAAGTTCATTGAGCTTGAGTACTGAGTAAGTTTGGTGACTGGGCCCTGTTTAGATAAATGTTATGTAAGTACTTCTAAAAACAAAGGCATAGTATGTTACTTTACAGTACATACAGACAATGGAAATGCGATTAATGTCACTCAATAATCTATAAACCAGGACAGAGCACATAAATGTCATGTGAGAACCTTTTGATATTGACAAAACAGATCTTTATAATGTGAATATTTAGAGAAAATTAAAACACAAACAAATAACACATAAGAACACATAGACTGTATAAAATAGAAACAATTCATGAGCTTACGTAACATCTATTGAATAGAGAAATTCCATGTTCTTCAGGTTACGTAACATCTTTAGAGTAAGTTGATATCTATAGAGTAAGTCATTGTTTTTTTTAAATAGAATGTGTGTGTAATTAAACAAATATGGCAAACATATAATTACTAATGAAACACAAAGAATAATGAGTAAGTGCAAAACAGCGACTGGAACACATACCTGTAGCTTGAATCTTTCTGAATTTTATTGGTTGACAGAGACGATCGTCTTGAGCATTTAGTTTGGACTGGTTTGTGAAACTATAACTTTGGTATTGATATTACTAAATATATTAATTTAATACTCAATGTCCTCCAAATGGAAGTGTAGTTATGCGAAAAAACAGTAAAACACTCAATATTCACAAAGTTTTGGCCCCTTGGCCTTTGCCAAGTGAAAGACGACAATATGTTTATTAGTTACATAGTATTAAGTCTTCACAGCTTCATGGCAAATCATTAACAAATATACATATTGTTGTCTTTCACTTGATAAAGACCAAGAGGCCAAAAATTTGTGAATATTGAGTGTTTTAAGGTTTTTTGTATATTAATTTAGTTTCCAATACTTAAAAACAAATATGACTTAGACTATAGCTATTTATTCTATTGAACTTGTTCATGGTGTTGCAGGTCATAGGAAAAGAATTCAGGGACAATGAAAATCCTTTAATCAAAGATCTTTCTGAAACCAAATTACATGCCTGTGAGGAGTATATACAGAAATGTGCCGAGTTGTGCTGGATGATGAGAGTCCAAGATCCTCCAGTCCACATGAAGTGGAAATTTGAAGAAAATGATACGTTCAATACTGATTTATTGTGGTCATACACAAAATCTGGAAAGTTTGTGGACTTTGTTGTTTGGCCAGTCTTATATCTTCATGAGGATGGCCCCCTTCTTGCAAAAGGAGTGGCTCAAGGAAAAAAAGTTAATTCCCAAAAGACCAAGAAGGTAAAGGAGGATGCCACAGCCAGTACGGGTGCTGAAGATCCACCACCATCAACCTCAGATCCTCGAGCAGAAAAGAATGAAACCGGTGATGAACCATCTGACTATGATTCAACTGTACCAGAAGATACCGCATTTTACGGTCAATAGGTCGATATTTTTTCTCTCCAAAACTTGTGACCTCGACCTATTCACCATATCGACTTATCTTAGGGAAATATTTAACTTGTATCTGCAATTCCTAATTTTAACATCGTAATTCAACATTTTTCACGGGATAATCTCGGGGCCTACTCCAAACACCTATATGTATTTACAATTAATGACCTATTTAAATGTGACCTCGTGTGTGCGTAATGCAATGTGTTCATAATCAAGTGACAAAATAATGATCTTTCAAGTTACAATATCATTGGGATTCAAGACTGTCAGAAACTGCATAATAAAAACCAGGCCTTCAACCGGCCCTATATTTCCTATAATTCCTGTAGAATGTAGGAAAAAAAGTCACAGGAAAAAAAGGCACAGTTTATACAATATAATGATATGCACAGAGTTTACTGTTTTAAAGAACTGTTTATTACTGAACTTACATTTCCAAATAAAAATAATGTATCTGATATATATATATATATATATATATATATATATATATATATATATATATATATATATATATATATATATATATATATTTTAAGAAAATAATAGTCTGTTCAAAGGATGTGTCCTGAAATCTGACCCTAAAAAGACACAATAATGGTTATTTCCTGTTAATGAAATAAAATGTTTAAACTTATTCATTTACTTTATTAATTATTTTATTTATTTATTTACTTGTAAGATATTAAAATATTTAAGTTAATAATTAGAAAATAATACATGTATGTAAATAAAAACAAGTAACAATTTTAGGTAAATGTAGAGATTTATTTGAAGAAAATTGTGATGATTAATTTCAATAACAAAGTACTTTAAAATAGTTATATTAGATGAACATATTCCTAATTATTTCTTTTGTAATTTTAATGATATATCATAACAAACAGTCTTAACAAACAAGACTTAAGAAAATTACATGTAGTTTAAATGTTTATTGTTTTGAGCACGAGTCTATTACTAAGGATATCCACAAATAAAAATTGTTGATAATTATATGAAAATACTATTCTCAAAGCTATTTTTTCAGTGTTTCTAAAGATAGATAGATAGATAGATAAATAGATAGATAGATAGATAGATAGATAGATAGATAAGAAAGGAATAAACTAAACATACATGTACAACTGAAAATTGTAGTTGGTGAATTCAGGAATATTGTTATAAAAACAAATTATTAATTTTATGCATCTCATTTATATCATCAAAGTTTCAGTCATTTAGATAAAAATAGATACCATTAAACAACACTGTAGAGCTGGGTTCTTTAATTGATATAATTAAATATCATAGGTAGGTGTTTTGTAGTTCATAGACCAGGTCATTGTTGTTTTTAAAATGCAATTAACATCTACGAAAAGGGTTGTTGTAAAAATAAACATATCCTGGAAAAAAGGTACATGAACATCTGGTGAAACCTAGATGCAGCTTCTTGTAAATTTACGTGAATACCGAGTAAAAGCATGGCTTCTTAAACTTTCCATATATATTGGTGGGAAAAAATCATGACCTATCACTTCCAAAATGGAGATAATACCAAGTAACAAAGGTGGTACCAAGATTTGCTATGAGGGTTACATGTATACCAAACATGCTACCAGAAAAACAGCTCAGTGGTGGAAATGCATCAAGCGGTCAAGTACTGGATGCAAGGGTTCTTTGAAAACCACTCTTCAAAATGAAAACCCCCAGCCTTACCAGCCACACAATCATGCTGCCAGTGATACCCATATTAAGTATGCCAAAGCCAGAAATATTATGAAACAGCAAGCAGCAAATACGAGAGACAAACCTAGCCCAATTTTTGCCCAAGTTGTTGCTACATGTGAGGATGAGGTTCAAGCTCTGTTGCCACGAGAAGAGAACTGCAAACGCACAATTAGATACCAACGACCAGCACCACCTGTCCCGCAGACCTTGAGAGAAGTAGAATTGCCAGATGAATTTACCGTAACAACAAATAACATTCAATTTCTGCAGTATGAGACAATGGCCAAGACTCTCCGAACAGAATGTTTTCTGTTTTTTACACAGAAGACAGTCTCCGTCGCCTTGCCAACGCCCAGACAATCTATATGGATGGTACATTTGCTGTGGCACCTAATCCTTTCAAACAACTGTATACTATTCATGTTCCTTTCAAAGATGTCACACTCACTGCAGTCTATGCCTTATTACCAAACAAATCTCAAGACACATACAGAGAGTTGTTCCAGTCAATAGTGGATAAATGCAATAACCACAACTTACAGATAAACCTGCATACAGTGGTAACTGACTTTGAAGATGCTGTATTGCGTTCAGTAGCAGCTGTGTTTGGTCGCCACATTGTTCACAAGGGATGTTTCTACCATTTGACCCAAGCGACATGGAGAAAAATTCAGCATCTTGGTCTTGTGCATGCTTACAATAACAGTGATGAGTTCCGTCTTTTTTGTGGCATGTTAGATGGATTAGCCTTCCTACCAGTGAATAACCTTACTGATGGTATCCATCACCTTCGAGCTCTGTGTCCTGATGACCCACCTGAGGCAGTTGAATTACTGGACTATTTTGACATGACTTATGTTAGTGGTACCCTGAGACAACAACAAAATGCAGCTGTAGGTCAAGTGCCACATTTAGTTATAAGAAGACAGCCGCCTATGTTCCCACCTGCTATCTGGAATATGCATAGTGCAACATTAAATGGAGATGCCAGAACAAACAATATATGTGAAGGATGGAATAATAGGTTTTTCAACTTGGTTGGATACTCGCACCCATCAATATGGCGTTTTTTTGGGAATGGATTAAAAGAGAAGAAGCCACAGTAAGAACCATTGTCCTGCAAGACGCAGTTGGAAATCAGCCTGTGAAACGTGTTAAACAACGTTATGTACAACTACAGCTAAGGCTCCAAAACCTGTGTAATGACTTTACAGCGGGAAGAAAGACTGTTGCACAGTTTCTTAGAGGTGTTGGGTGGAATATTAGACTTAGCCATCAGCATTAAGTAAATTTGAAAAAGGAAATGAGCAAATGTGATAAAACTGCAAATGTAACAAGAAAAACTGTAAATGTGAAAAATAACTGTGCAAATGTGAAAAAATAACTGTGCAAATGTGAAACAATAACTGTGCAAATGTGAAACAATAACTGTGCAAATGTGAAACAATAACTGTGCAAATGTGAAAAAAAGATCTGTGCTGATGTGAAAAAAAACTGTGTAATGTGGAAAAAATGGTGCAAATGTGAAAAAACTGCAAATGTGAAAAAAATAACTGTGCAAATGTGAAAAATAACTGTGCAAATGTGAAAAAAGATCTGTGCAGATGTGAAAAAACTACAAATGTGAAAAAACTGTGCAAATGTAAAAAAAAAACCTGCAAATATGAAAAAAATGCAAATGTGAAAAACTGCGCAAAGGTAAAAATTGAACAGTGAACATGTGAAAAATATGAACTGTGTAAATGTGAAAAAAAAACTGTTTATATATAGCAATTTTAAAGTGAAAGAAAGAATTTCTTCAGATGTCATAACTTAAATTATTGAACTTTTATATATAAAGATATTATAACTTACTTCAAAATAACATAAGTACTGATGATTAAAAAGTAGAATTTAGTTTGGTGTTGTTGCTTTTTTTTTTAATTGATTTGTAGATGTATTTGAATATGGTATTGAATTAAATTACATAGGTCTATATATTGAAAACGTGACTGAATTTGTCAACTGTGGTATAGCTACTGTTTACTTTGAACACAGGTACATGTCCTCTACTGGTATCCCAAAATTAATATAAAATTGTATAAAATGTGGAAACCTATTGTCTATTCAAACTAAAAAAAAAACTGTGACTTTTTTTCTTGTGACTTTTTTTCCTGTGACTTTTTTTCCGATTACCTTCCTGTAATATCCCTATCTTTTAGCCCAAAAAAGCCCATTTCCCTATATTATCCCTAAAAAGAGAAAATAATATGTCAGAAATTGAAAAATGACACTTTTTTTTCTTAAAACAGGCATGTCTCGGTCTACAGATATGTAGGTACGTGTCTTAAATATAATTAAGTCATCCAGTGCTTTTTTTAAATATCTTATTTTCTTATCATTTCATGTGACACACAACATTCAAGATACCAAAACAGCTTTGAAGATCTTATGTGTGCCTTTACAGTTAAAAACCAAGGTTCCCAAGTCTTGGTTAGCTAAGGTCTATCAGAGCTGCCTTGGTGTCCCAGTTGGTGCAGTACAGTCATCAGAAGATTTCAGTTATGTGTACATGCCTCAAAAATGTAATTTGGTAAGAGTTTGTATATTAATCTTAATCAAGGTATGTATATATTTTCAATAGATATTAATTAGATTTAAGGAAAATGACCCTATAATCCCCCTATAATTTGTCAAAACTGCCCTATAAAGCCCTATTTTTCAAGAACTTTAGCCCTATTGAAAGCCCTATTTTCTTACCAAAACCCACTTGAAGGCCTGAAAAATACATCATTTACATTATATTTATAAACAGTTAGACATTTATACTTTTGAATGATTCCCTTATCTCGGCACCCCACTGTGAAGTTGAAGTCTTCATTCAGACTTTCAGGACACTACAAGCTGTGTTCACTGGAGTGTGACCTTCAACTGATAAGGATTGCGCGGCAGTCTTTCAAGTTGGGAAAGTTTTGGAAAAAGTGTTACATAAATTAATTGACACAAAACCTTGAGTATTTAATTGTTTGACAATTGCAGCTGCATAACAATTTAGGCCAATGTAAGGATAAGACAAGGATTGAGGTTGCTTGTGTTAACAGCATAAAGAATTTAATGATGATTTGACAGGTAACATAATGGCGATATACACAAAAATATAAAAAAAAAATACAAAAAAAAAAACACAAAAATGCATCGTTTATGTTTAATAACTGGTGCTAACACGATGGTAACCTACTAAAATAATCAGAGTAATAGGCGTATTTTACAGTACATTATTAAATAGGAGTGATTAAAAAGCATATAAGTTGCATTTTATCATATTTAACATCACTTATATTACTCGTGTGTACTGATTATGTATATATAAACTGAAACTGGAGCAAACATTCCTATGCATACAGTAATTAGAGGTTAGTGATACATTGTGTTTGTCTACATGACAAAAGTGTGAAACTGGAACTAAACTGTGACCTTGTTGATGTATTTGTTGTAAAGATCATTATTCTATACATCTTTAATAAGAGACATTTTGCTATAACATTTAAAAGTCTTTATTAGTATTATATCATTAAGACACCTCCATATTATTTACATTATTTCATTAGCAAGACAAATATGTTTTATTATCTGTATTATTGTTTTACAAATGCATCATGTTAATTTTTTTTGCATAAAAAATTTGTTTTTGCCAAAGTCAATAATCACCAATTATATAGACATTTTTAGTCCACCGTCAACAGATGTTAATCTATTCATATGACCCTGCATCCGTGGTCCGTCCATCCTGAACAATTCTTGTTACCACTAGTTATCAGAAAGGATTGAAGGGATCTCCTTGATATTTGACATAAAGGTTCCCTTTGTTGTCTAGTTGTGCATATAACATTTTCAGAGAGGTTGGAATCCAACATGGCCGACAGGTGGTCATCTTTGATTTTGACCAAAGGATTTTTGTTACTGCTATTTCTCAGTAAGAACTAATGGGATGTCATTGAGACTTGACATCAAGGTTCCCCTTAAGAACTAATTTTGCATATTGTATTTTCATAGAGATTGGAATCCAATATGGCTGACAGGCGGTCATCTTGGATTTTGACCATAGGAAGTTTGTTGTTGTTATTTCTCAGAAAGGACTGAAAGGATTTCCTTAAAATTGGACATGAATGTTCCCCGTGAGGTCTGGTTGTGCATATGACATTTTCAGAGAGAATGGATTCCAGCATTGCTGACAGGTGGCCATTTTGAATTTTGACAATAGAACTTTGTATTTCTCAGAATTTACTGAAGGAATCTTTTCGAAATTGATTATGAAGGTTCCCCAGAGGTGATGTGCATATTACATATTCAGAGAGATCAAAATCCAAGACGAACACCTGTCGGCCATATTGAATATTCCATTCTTTCTGAAAATGTAATATGTTCAGTTCAAGTTCAGTTTTGCTATAATCTTGTGAAAAATGTATTTCTCAAAAATATGGATTTAAGTTCAAATTCAATGTTGAGACACAAAAGAAGAGAAGAGATCAGTCTGTCATAGATCAGACCTTGAACAATCCATGGTGCGCGCCAAGATCCCTCTGGGATCTCTTGTAAATAAAATGATATGCTAATTTTTTTGTCTAAATTGATCTCTTTCAAAGTAGACATATACTAAAATAATGGGGGACAAAACATGTTCATCTATCTTTGCAGCATTATCTTTAGTGCTTAGCACAAGAAAAAGTTTACGGTACATCACCAATAGCTGATGGCATTTCTATGTATGAGAAAAGTTTTGAGTGTGTGATAAAACATTGAAACAAGAAATACATATTGTCAATACACACAAATGCATTATGCATTTCCGAGTTCTTGAGATATTCCCTCTTCAGTGAAACCTGTCTTGAAAGACCACTGTCATAAAAGACTACCTGTCTTTTGAGACCACATTCTGAAATCCATGTAGTTAAATAATCATTTGAATATAACTGCTTTTGAGAGACCACCTGTATTGAGAGACCACATTTCAGTGGCAGATAGGGTGGTCTCTGAAAACAGGTCCCACTGTATTACAGCTTTGTAATTATCAAATGAGCCGACAGCATTTTAATACCATAATATCCATAATCATTATCTCGTTACTTAGTTGTTAAGCTTTCATTAATTTTTCATTGCTTCAGTATTATAAATTAAATCATCTTGGTGTTTTTTGTAAAAGTCGTAGCACATCAGTTCCCATTATCACATCCTCATGCAATGTTTTTTGTTTATAGATATTTAATTTTTGCTTTTTTACTTAAAATTCCTTCCATCCGATTGTAGCTTGTCTGATGTAAATGTGATGTAGTCAGTTTGTATATATATATATATATATATATATATATATATATATATATATATATATATATATATATATATATATATATATATATATATATATATATATATTAGGACCCTAGTAATGGGGACTGATCAATTAAAATTGAGGAAGAATTTTCGTTCTAATATCCTACGGACATTTCATTTGGACCTCTGACCTCTTTAGCGTTAAAAATATGTTGTTGATAGATTAATTCGGAAGCCAGATGATGTATTATCTAGCTTCCAGACACAAAATCATTGTTTCCCCGTGGCCCAGCTTGGTATGTTTTCCAGAAATATTCAAATTCAAAAGCTCAGAAAGTTAATTATTACATTGCGACTCATTTTTATTCGGTCAAAAGTTTCATTAATTGTCAAACTTATCAGGGGAAGCCCAAAGCCCAAAGGGGGCAGCGTGGGAGAAGACGTCGTACACATGATAAACGGTGCGTTCATTATGTGTTAAGAATTGAATATCACCGATGATTATTGTTTGTTTGTTTATTGTTGTTTAACGTCCTGCTCAAGAATATTTCACTCATATGCAGACGTCACCAAATGCCGATGAAGGGCTTCAAATTTTGACCGAATTCGGCACTTACTTGAGGAGTGAGGGTTCTTTAACGTGCCAACACCTACTGTGACACGGGACCTCGAGTTTTACTGTCCCCGCCGAAAAACAGGTAACCAACCTGCTGCCGGCGGGACTCGAACTCACAAACTCACGATCCAGAGTGGAGTACGCTACCAACTGAGTCAGGCCGGCTCCACAGATGATTAAATTTTCAGATCTTTAGCTGGTAATAACACAATTTTAGTTGTGAGTTATTGTGATACCTTTGTGTCTGTGTCTGTGTCTGTGTCTGTGGGTGTGTGTGTGTATGTTTGTGCGAGTGTGTGTGTGTGTGTGTAGGGGATGATGGATATAAACACCTTATGAACCTTTATTTTCTGTACCTGTGAATCAGGACCAACATATCGGTATATTTGGCATAAAGTTAGTAATGAGTAGACCACTATCAAAACGTTTTAGTCAGTCATTATAACAAACATATTTTGATATTCATTGAAACATTTAAAGCACGTGAAATGTGCAATATTTTAGTATGGGCTAGATGTATACAGGTATAATGCGCAATATGTTACCATGGGATAGATGTTTGTACATGAAAATAAGCAATATACTATCATGGGCTAGATGTATGCCCATGTAAATGCGCATTATGTTATTATGAGCTAGTTATATACACTTTACATGTACATTTATTTGTTGTTATTTTCCTTGTTTCAATCACGGGTAAAGTATGACCTTTTTGTGTATTTTAATCTACTGTTTACAAGTTATATGTATAATCAAAATGTCTAGACAATTAATAGTTTTATGCATAATACTCCTGATTTTGAGACCATATATGTTTCGCTTTTAATATTGCCTTGAACTGTTCCCTACTGGTAAAATAGTGAGGCTGGAGGAGGAGTCAATACATTTTGTATATATCAGCCCCTCCGTTTACGGTTGTGATTAAAGTTTCGTAATGATTTCGCTGGTAGGGAACATGTTTTGATTCTTCAGTAATCCCAGAATGCTTATTAAATTTGTTATGATACGGTACTGTGATATATTCATATAGTTACAGAGGTTGTAATATGTTTAAAATATTTTTAATATTCTAGTCAATTTATTCTTGGTCATTCCTACAAAATGAATTAAACATAGACATTAATTATCACTTTAAGTTACTTCATACAAATCGCCTATAATATCTGTAAAATGTGCGGCTTTTACTTATGTAATGCATAGTGTGCTTCTTGTCTTGGTGTGTCATTTTGACTGTTTTGATTTGTGTTCAGTAATAGGCATATACATAGGTGACTGTAATATTAATTTTTATTGTTATATATTTTTATACCATATGTTCATTATAAAGTAAAAACCAATAAAGAAGGCATGATATCTTCATTTTGTTGATGTTACGTAAATATTG
>BROG01001475.1:0-32500 GCA_030159075.1 Atrina japonica | reverse complement strand
CCAATTAGGGAGTTCACTTTATTTTTATATATATATATATATATATATATATATATATATATATATATATATATATATATATATATATATATATATAGGAAATAGGCAGAGAAGAGGACATCGCATTACAGACAGACCAAGGAAGCATAAAGTGTGGTGTGTCGTCGCAAGGGGATTTAGTCCCAAAGCGGTGCGATAATGTTGAAAGGATGCAGGGCCATTATTTGTGATGTATATTATAATGTATATATTGTACATATGATTTAGACGGCATTAAATGTTGTACAGAAATTAAGATGTCGCTTTATGGTTTTGGACTCAACGTAACAACTATCATCCCGACAGAACAAACAACAACGACGAAGTACAAGTAATACCATGCATACGGTCATCGACTGCGTTGTCTTAACTATATTGGCGCCGTGACAGAGAAAAGAGCCAACGGTTATCCACACATTATAGTACATATAAGTTGTATTTTTCCGCCTTATATCTATTTAACAAGTTAGTTGTTTTAAGTTTTATTCATATTCAGACATGTTGTTTTATTATAAGTAATAAACACAAATAATTTTAAAAATGCATCTCATAATGAAATTGTAATTGCTTTAATGAAAAAGTACAATGACAATCATTCAGACAGGGCTTTCGAAAACCGCGTTTGATGTCAACGTGCCGCAAATTTTACGGTCGGTATAATAATCTTGTTTGCGATTACTCGGTTTCACTAAGTGAAATGTTGAGTTACCTGTTCGGTGGCGGATAATCTGGATCGCGTTACGTCATAAAGTCGTAAATAAAGTGAAGACGTAAATACAGAATTCAATCATAAACGATATACGAAACAATAACTTCAAGCAGTTCTTGTTGAATTCAAAGCAAGAATTGTAATAAATATGTTACAAAACTCTTTGCGATGCAAAAACGTTATTACAATTGGGTAGCCAACGTAAATTGTTATAGAAAATGAATTGTAATAAATTTGTTACAAAACCGGTTGAAATGCAAAAAGGTTATTTTGACAATGAACATTTTGCTGTTGCTATTTATCAGAAAGTACTGAAAAGATCTTTGTGAAATTTGACATGTAGGTTTCTCTTAAGGGACACTATTTTCAGACCATTTTGAAAACAATATGGCCATTGTTTTTACAATGAAGGTAAAGGAGGGAAAAGTTGGAAAAGATCTGTCTGCCAGAGAACTTACGCAGAACATTTGGTGGGCGCCAAGATCTCTCTGGAATCTCTTGTTAGCATTGCAATCAGTTTTGTAACAAATTTACTACAATTCTTGCTAACAATTCAACAAGAATTGCTTGAAATTATAGTTTTGTATATCGTGTATGAAATTACTTTTTACATACTAGATAATTCACAAACTGTACCTATAGAGAGACCATCCAAAGAGTTTAAACTTATTTATTATCCATGATTGACCTATAAAGTAAATATGACGAGATATACACCGTAATATTCTGCATGTACTTGTATACTTAATTGACGACTATATGACGTAACACGATCAGAATTCTATATTTGAAGATGTAATAATTATTATTACAAGTCAGGTTGCTACCCAATTGTAATAACTTTTTGGCATCGCAAATAGAATTGTAATAAATTTATTACAATTCAGGTTCTTATTATAATTCAGGTAGTAACCAGGCACAGTTTTATATACTGTAGCGTGAAATGACAACTGTTTAATTTCGTAACATTAAATTACTTACTTTGATTTATATATATATATATATATATATATATATATATATATATATATATATATATATATTATATATATATATATATATAATTATAATTTACGTTATTGAAATATCCCTATGTTAATACTTAGTAGAATTATTATAAGCATTAGTATATAAAGTACCTCTCACTTTTTTTTTTTTTTTCACACTTTATTCAGCTTTGTATAGCCAGGATTTGACATAACTCCTACAGACCCACCTGGCTAGGGGGTATGGAGTTTTTCGGCTGACTAGTACTAGCCTTCCATTCACTCTACCTCACAAACACTCAGGGCTCACTCATACTAATAAAGAGGAAAAGATAGTGGGAAACAAGAAGAAAATCAAAATTACAAACAGATAGAAACAAACCATAACATTTCAATATAAAGAGAGATATGGAAGAAAAGAGAGAAGAGAAAAAGTGGGGGTAAGAGATAGCATTCACTGTATGCACATTAGGAGGTATACATTGGTTGCTAGAGAATGAGATATTTGTGTTACATTCAGTATAGAAAATTGAAAAAAAAACATATCAACTGTATATTTATAAACAAAATATTTATTTGTTTGTATACCTATATGCATGTAAACTCAGTTCCTTATACATATTTAGATATAAACAATCAAATTTGTTTTATTTAAGCAAAGTTGTCAGAAGTCCTCAAGCTAACAGATGAAAATAATATCAATAATAATGATGAAATTAGTGCTTAATCATTGAAGTTAAAGGTTTAAAGCAAATTTTTCCAGTTTTCCCAATTTTTATCAAATTTACTCATACAATTTGCACCTTTAATGTTAGCAATACATAACTCTACTTGATAATAGTCATAGATTATGTGAATAAGAGCTCGAATATTTAATGGTTTACACCAACATCTAGTTTTATAAATATACTGTTTTATAATCAAAAATATTTCATTATTAGTTTTATTTTGGTAATTATTATTGTCATCTGGAAGTACATGTAAACCAAGTACAAATAAATATTTGTTTATTAAAAATGGAATTGAGAAGCTGTCTAATAGGGATTTGAAATTATTCAAGAATTTTTTTAACTTCTTGACATTCCCAAAGAATGTGGATAATTGTCTCAGTTTCTTTGTTACAAAAATTACAAAGTGGACTTACATCTTTATCTATTTTACTTATAAATAAATTTGTTGTTAGTATATTATGCACCACTCTGAATTGAAACCATTGTAACTTTTTATTTTTTGTTGAGGTAAAAATTTGTTCAAAAATTTCTTCCTGTTTTCTTTGGTCTATTTGAACTATTTCTTTCCATCTTTTTATTTCTGTAGGCTCTGCATTATTTGTGTTAAGCATGTTGTAAATATTTTTGAAGCCCTTTGATTTACTGAAACAAAATGTGATATTTAAAGGTATGAAGGGCTTTACTAGTGTACTATATTCCTGTAAATTATAAAAGGGGAGAAGCTTATAAATAGCAGTAATAGGTCCACAATATTTCAAAAAATTAACTTGTATACCATATTTTCTTTTAAACTCTTCAAAATTGTAAAATATTTTGTTACGAACATCCTTCAATAGGTCACTCACAAAAGTAATACCCCTGCTGTACCAGTCTCTGTAGAATACAGTTTTATTATTAATTTTTACTTTGTCATTGAACAAAATTGGTGTTTTTAAGAGTAGTTCCCCTTTATTACTTTGTTTATTGTTTTTTTCACAAAATAATTCCCAAGATAGAAAAACATCTTTCCAGAATTGATTCTGAATTCTGTCTCTACAAATTTTAATATACTTATTACCGCAGTTTAACAGTAGATCACTATCAATTTGAGACATTAGTAAACTTTGCCATTTAGGCTCTCCGTTGTTTCTCAAAAGTCTTTTAATCCAAGCTAATTTCAAGGACTGTATAAAAGCTCTTACATTTACCATTTTTAGTCCCCCCTTCACGGTAGTCCTTATATAACACATCTCTTTTAACTTTGTCCCTTCTACCATCCCACAAAAAATAAAAAATAAGTGAAATGATCTTATTAATAGTAAACTCATCAGGGTTTGGTAGGGAGATAAACAAATGATTAAACTGAGAGAGAAGCAGTGACTTAATTATATGAATTTTTCCAATGGGGGTGATCTTTCTTTTTCTCCATGAGTCAATCATAGCTTTCAGTTTTATAAGTTTTTTATCAAAGTTTAGCTTTGGAATCTCATGTAAGTTGGTACTGAATTCAATTCCCAGAAGTGTAAATTTTTTCCTTCCCCAATTTAAATTCAATTCTGGTAAGAGACATTGATCGCTACCCCTTTTGCTACAAATCCAAATAACTTGAGACTTACTGACATTTATTTTTAGTCCAGAAATTACAGAAAATTTTTCTAGAACAGAAATTGCGTCTTTTATGGAATATTTTTTAGCCATCAAGAATTAAGGATGTATCATCCGCATATTGTGAAATTAGTATTGGACAATTATTGACCTGAATACCAGAAATATTTTTATTACTCCTAATACGATGGGCTAGTATCTCAGCACATAATATGAAAATATAAGGTGCAATAGGGTCACCTTGACGACAACCCTGTTTAACATAAAAAAGTACCTCTCACTTTATTTAAATAAGGAGAAAAACAGATTTACTCTCCGTAAAAAATATGTTGTGAACAGTAGGACATATATCACATTTGATACTACATTATTTGGCCATTGAGTGAAATTGAATAATTGCACAACAACATCAACGACAACGATGACAGTAACAACAATGACAAGAAGAAAAACAAAAGTGTGAAAAAAGCAATGAGCCATCGCTTCAATTCTTAAAGATATATACCAAATCTGTAAATGTGATGTTCCGTTTAGCCAAGTGTTACAGAGTGACTGGTCAAAATCTATTTCATAAACGGAAAAAAGTTCATAATTAGATAAATGGAGTAGTTCCTTCGAAGATTATATGCAAATCAGCAGATGATATGTAATATTTTGGACAATCTGTTACAGACATTCAAATGTTCGTTAAAGACATTCAAATTCGTTACATACATTCAAATTCAAGCAATGACATTTACTTCGGACAATCTGTTACAGACATTCAAACTTAGACAAGGACATTTACTTGGGACAATCTGTTATAGACATTCAAATTCGTTACAGACATTCAAATTCAAGCAATGGCATTTACTTCGGACAATCTGTTACAGACATTAAAATTCGTTATAGACATTAAAATTCGTTATAGACATTCAAATTCAAGCAATGACATTTACTTCTGACAATCTGTTACAGACATCAAAATTCGTTATAGACATTCAAATTCGGTATAGACATTCAAATTCAAGCAATGACATTTACTTCGGACAAACTGTTACAGACATTCAAATTCGTTATAGACATTCAAATTCAAGCAATGGCATTTACTTAAATAACATTTCAATTTTGATATTTATTAGTCATTATTTATGTACATTGTATTATGAACATTAAGAATTGATAATTATAAATAGATATGACTTCTGATATTCTTAATGTAAAACGAACACAATTGAAATCATTTAATAGATCAGTGCAAAGTAATACGATTGAATTTATATGTAAAATATATAATTGTCAATTTACGAGAAATATCTCTATAACTTACACAAGTTCTTATATACAATGTACCATAAATGATAACCTTTAATTACTCTATTTGAACTTATTTATATTATCAATTCAAAATTTGAGGATAATTTTATTGTGATAATTGTACAGTACTTGTATATACATTTATACATTGTAAATTTTAATGATATTGTTAGTAAAAAAATGACATTGCGGTTGTCATGTTGTCATGCTGTAAATTTTGCATTTACACCCACACAGTAAATTCAAAATTTACAACATGACACCGGGATGGAATATAGAGGAAAAAATTACAGGAAACAAGTGTAATATAATATTCTTGCAAGAATCAAGCTTCATTATTTAGAAACAGTAGATAGAAAAGGTAATACACTGGCAAATAATTTTGAATAACATAGATCTATAGATGTATCAGGGACCCCATGATACAGAATGAAACTGTTGACGACATATTAAGAAAATTATCAAATCTGGAGAAAGTTGTGAAGAAAATAGATAAACTTGATGTGATTGAAAAATCAGCCATCAATATTCAATCAAAAATAATTACAATAGAAGAAAAAGTTACAGTCACTGATGATAAAGTGAAAAAGATGGAAGATAGCATCAAATTTGTGAGTGAGAATTATAGTGATTTTCGTAAATCTCTATGTGAAATAAAGAAAAGAGGTCAAAGCCCTAAAAACAATCGTTGACAAAAGGTGAGGGGTTATTTAGGCAAAATTAACGTCGATTTAAAAGAAGCGATCAGAAACAACACTGAAAATCAAAACCTTAAACAAGAAATCTTTATGTAACAATACCGAAGTATGCACGATAATCTAACCTTTCGTGGAATAGAAGAAAGGGCAGAAGATCGTAAAAGATTTCATCGCAAACAAATGAAATAGTACTGGAGAGAGCAATAATCGGATAGGTAAACGATGGTGTAACCAAGACCCGACCAATAGTTGCAAAATTAGCATTTTTTAAACAAAGGGAAATAGTTAAATTGGCGGCACCTGCAAAATTACGACAAACTAGATTCGGAGTCAACGAGCAGTTCCCAAAAGATGTAAATGACACCTGTCGGAAGGTACTGCCATTATTTCGGGACGCGAAAGACAAAGGTAAAAGGGCTAAGTTAGCAACGGACAAATTGTACATTGATGGATGAATGGTTTACGTAAATAAACCAGCTAACACAGAAATGGACAAAAATGCTACTGTACAATAGGACAGTCAAGATATGTATACAAACAATAACACAGAGTAGGACACCAATGCTACTGTACAATAGGACAGTCAAGAGATATATACAAACAATAACACAGAGATGGACACCAATGCTACTGTACAATAGGACAGTCAAGAGATATATACAAACAATAACACAGAGATGGACACCAATGCTACTGTACAATAGGACAGTCAAGAGATATATACAAACAATAACACAGAGATGGACACCAATGCTACTGTACAATAGGACGGACAAGATATATATACAAACAATAGCACAGAGTAGGACACCAATGCTACTGTACAATAGGACAGTCAAGAGATATATACAAACAATAACACAGAGTAGGACACCAATGCTACTGTACAATAGGACAGTCAAGAGATATATACAAACAATAACACAGAGATGGACACCAATGCTACTGTACAATAGGACGGACAAGATATATATACAAACAATAACACAGAGTAGGACACCAATGCTACTGTATAATAGGACAGGCAAGATATGTATACAAACAATGACACAGAGCACAGAGATGGACACCAATGCTACTGTACAATAGGACAGACAAGATATATACACAAACAATAACACAGAGCACAGAGATGGACACCAATGCTAATGTACAATAGGACAGTCAAGATATATATATATATATATATATATATATATATATTATATATATATATATATATATATATATATATACAAACAGTAGCACAGAGATGGACACCAATGCTACTGAACAATAGGACAGTCAAAATATGTATACAAACAATAACACAGAGCACAGAGATGGACACCAATGCTACTGGATAATATGACAGTCAAGATATGTATACAAACAATAACACAGAGCACAGAGATGGACACCAATGCTACTGAACAATAGGACAGGCAAGATATGTATACAAACAATAACACAGAGCACAGAGATGGACACCAATGCTACTGGATAATATGACAGTCAAGATATGTATACAAACAATAACACAGAGCACAGAGATGGACACCAATGCTACTGTACAATAGGATAGTCAAGAGATATATACAAACAATAACACAGAGTAGGACACCAATGCTACTGTACAATAGGATAGTCAAGAGATATATACAAACAATAACACACAGAGGGACACCACTGCTACTGTACAATAGGATAGTCAAGATATATATACAAAAATTAACACAGAGCACAGAGATGGACACCAATGCTACTGTACAATAGGACAGTCAAGATATGTATACAAACAATAACACAGAGATGGACACCAATGCTACTGTACAGTTGGACAGTCAAGATATGTATACAAACAATAACACAGAGATGGACACCAATACTACTGTACAATTGGACAGTAAAGATATGTATGCAAACAATAACACACAGCACAGAGTAGTGCAAATAAATATCTTTATATACGTTCTTTGACTGTAGTGGGTGTTTTAACAAAATCCAGTTTCCCTGAATTTTATGATTTTATGCATGAAATGCATATAATCGGTTTATATGAAACAAAAGTTAATGACTACCAAAAGTTTGAAATACCAGGTTTTAAGGTTTTCTATAACAATAGAAAAAAAAAAACCAATCAAATCTTTAGGTGGTATTGCCTTTCTTGTCAAAAATGATATTCTTAAATATATTGACAGTTTTACTGAACAATTTAGAATCTATATATTGGTGTGTTATTTCAGAATCTTATACTTAACACTGTAGTGTATCATGTGACACATGTAACGTCGAAGGACATGTGATACCACAAATTTACCAAAATTGGAAATGAGTAAACGACACCTCGATGATATACCTGGTAACATAATATTTAAAATTTTTTATTACTATGATGAAAGCTAGATATTACCGCTAAATCAGCAGTATTATCGAGGTTAATACAATTTATTTTATTATTATTATTTTTTTTTTTGGCAATGATGAATCTCATTCTTTAACAAATCATATTTCATTCATGACACAGAAAACCTTGCTTTGTGAGTATTCTGTATCTCAACCACCAAAGTGTGTCAACCACTACATGTAGTTATGATTATTCATGAGGTAGATGATTGACAGTGCAATCGAGCGAATAAAGTACAGAAGCAAATTTGATAGCAACTATGACGTGGTAATCCGGAAATGTGTCTGCCGTTTTGAATATGGGGAGACTTCATATCTCTCTCTCTCTCTCTCTCTCTCTCTCTCTCTCTCTCTCTCTCTCTTCTCTCTCTCTCTCTTCTCGCCAGTTCTTCTCTGCTCTCTCTCATCCATCTCTCTCTGGAAATAAACTATTTTAACAACAACACAATCGGATAATAAAAGAAATGCCAACGTAGGGTGATAAATTAATAAATAATTGAAAATTGAAATCAAACAAATTAATAAATAAAATTAAGCTAAAATTAAAATACCAACGAAATGTGAATAGAATTAGATCCAAGTAAAAATAACCCAAAAACTATATTAGTTACTAAAATTTAATAATTTTGTTCTATAAAATCAAAAACACGTTTAAATTTTATCGATCAAATTTATTTAGTAACTTTGCAGGTTCTTGTTATTTATCACCTTTTATATATTTGTAAACCATATTTTAAGGTACCCTTCATATTTTTCATATGTATCAACCTCTGCGGTAGTTTGGTTTTTTAGAACTTTAGAATGATCTACATTCTAACTGCTCATACATACCCATAGAAAAAAGTTATTTATATGAAGTATTACGGAAACTGAAGTTCGAGATAAATAACGCAAAAATTTTCGAGGATGATACTTTGAATTTTAAGAGATAATTATGGTCTCGAAATTTTCAATTATTATCTTGCAATCTCGAGATAATTCGAAATTTTGAGATACTTATTTTATATTGCGAGATAATATCTGGTAATTTCAAAAAAGGATAGTAGTTATAGGCAGCTCCATGACGTGCCATTTGAATTTAACCGCCACTGATGACGTCATCAGAATGCTGGCTTCTGATTGGTCAATTCCAATGGCACGTCATGGAGCCGCCCTGTGACGTCATAACCGGAAAGTGCGTCATACCGAAGTTGAGGGTCCATACCGGAAGTAGTGCGTCATACCGGAAGTGGATGTCATGTTGTCATGGCAATAAGGAGGAAAGAGCCAATCGTTGAGCTTGGAGGCGTGTCTATGAGCGGAAGTGGAAGGTTGTGGGGGGCGGGCCATTTTGGTTAAGGAGCCAAATGAGAGCCTTCGTTACAAGAGGTTGGGGTCACGAGAAGTCACAAGAGGTCACGTGAGTTCAAACGAGAAGTCAAACGGGAAGAGAGAGAAGTTGGGTTTTTCTCAGTATTTGAGCTGAGAGTGAATCTATTCTTTAGAAACCGAATAACTTTGGGTTTTTTCCAGTTTTGAGCTGAGAGTGAATCTATTTTTAAGAACCGAAACTTTTGGGGTTTTCCAGGTTGGTGACCAACTCGTAGTTGGTGGCGCCACCGTCGTTAAGAGGGTGTGAGTGCGCATGTGCGAGAAGCGGTAGGACCGAGCCGTCACTGTTAGTCGTCGAGAGTTCTGTTTCAAGTGCGCAAGCGCGAGAAGCTGTTAGGCCGAGCTCTCGACTCAAGTTGTACTAAGACTTGTAGAGTAAATGGATTAGTTGATGGGCTTAACAACATATAGTAATAAAAATTTCAAACACTCACACCCCTATGCTGTAGTGGTTTTTTTTCTGACGATGTTGACTCATTCGAGCTGCGGATTGCAAATGATCTCTCAGAGGTCTAACTGAACCAATACTCTAGGTCATGTGACTTTTTTTTTGTTTCTATTTTTAGTGCATGGAAAAAATAACTTGTGATGATCCATATAAAAAATGAAACACTCACCCTATGCTAAAAGTAGTGGATTTTTCTTATGATGTTAACACCTCGAGCTTCGGATCTCAATATGACTTTTTCACAAGCTGAAATCTGATACCTCTCTCTAGTCACTTGACTTACTATATTTTAGGACTTTTATCCTCATGAATTGAATACAACAAAAAACACAAAAACACAAATAAAAATTTAATGTTTAATATTACGCGACTAAATAGTGTGTAGTCACTACAAAATTAACACAAACACAAACCCCTGCATACCTTAAGTGAAGGTTTCATTCCGGAATAAGTTGGGTGGCCCTTAAAAAGGGCCGTTGAATTGCTCCGAAAGCTGAATAAAGAGAGAAGAGAGAGACTCTAATCATCTGTCGAGTAGGACGTCGCCAACCGCCGAACTTCTCTTTCTTTTTTCTATCTTCAGTCGATTTATCTCGGCCTTATGTTGTCGAAGATTGGCTAATGCCATCCAGTCCTGAGCTAGTACGTATTGTACAGGTACTGGAAGTGAAGGGTCAGGTCTAGGTGGTTTTTCTGGTGTTGTGTAGTCGGTGTCACAGGGGTCCTACCAGGAATTGATTGGGTTGTGTGTGGCCTTGACTACAATACGTGTCCTCTGTGTCAGAATGATTCGCCATGTTTCTGCTCTCAGGTTGCATTTTTTCCATGGGTCGGATGAGTTCTCCATGATGATGAACTAATACCGAGACTCAGGTAGTATTAGCTTATATAGAGTGAATGGACGTCACGTATTGATTTTTTTCCCACGTCTGAACATCTGCGTCTTTGAACCACCTGTTGTTGTGGACACTTGGCATCTGAACACCCTGTTTTTGACACTTTGGCCATCTGGCCACCTGTTTTTTGACATTTTTGACACTTGGCATCTGAAACACACGTTTTTGACACTTGGCATCTGAACCGACCTGTTTTTTGACACTTGGCATCTGGCCACTTGTTTTTGACACTTGGCATCTGAACACCTTGTTTTTGACAATTTTTGACACTTGCCACCTGTTGTTGTAGTCATGTCTAGACTATCTACGTCTAGACATCTACGTCTTAGACATTTGGCCACCTGTTTTTTTAACAGACAGGTTACTGTCACTAGTTTTTAGTATTTGTCTCATTCTGATATGAAAATAAAACGAAATACAATACATTCTAGTTTTATGGACCTATAAAAACATAGAATATAAAATACTATATAAATTGTGATGATACCTCGTTTGAGTATCTATACAGTTCTTTCTCTTTTTTATTAAATTTTACATGTCTACAGTTAACCGTACTTCATTTTAGAGTTGACAACGGAAAGCATACACACGAATGGCTCATTTACCGAACTTTGATTTATTGTTAATGAAAGGACAAGAAAACAGGCGAGAAGTCAAAGGCAGGCTCACCAGAGAGGATCAACGGGGTGATGGCATTTAATGCAAACAGACAAACTCACCGATTATAGTGAATTACTATGAAGTAGACACCCTGAGTGAGCGTAAATCACGTAAGTTTTTAAAACGGCCCTCGGAATGTGTACGCAAGTCAAATTTAAAACATTTTTCTAAAGCGATTGCCATATCACTTGGTATCAGGCAGGTAATACGATCATATGTTGACTTCTTTATTAAGAACAAACTCACAGTGTGAAGATCGGAATAAGATGAGAGGTCAATATACATCATCCATCTTTAAAAAGTGAAGTGTGGGTAGAATTTACGGATGCTAAAGACAGACTGAATGCTGATCTACTCATGGAAGAAAATTGAGAAAGTGCAACAGAGTAATGAAAATTTTAGAATCGAAGATGGGTCTAATCCACCCTGGCAGTAATCCATGTCATACAACTGTAGGTAGCGGGGGGTGGAAAACGAAAATATCATCTCAGTGTTGATAAAGCAAAAAGTCATGGGCTGAACAAGAAAGAAAAGTTTGATTACGATCAAGAATACAAGACAAGACCTGTTTAGCTCGTGCTATTGTAGTTGGTCGTTTTTCATTGTCCAAAACCTGGACTTGGGAGATGGAGACAAGTACAAAAACTGGAAAAGCCTATTGGCAAACTTTGATTTATGGTGATGCAAATAGGATATACTCTTCAACGACGAGAAGCTCATGCGCTTTAATACGAGCAAGCTGGATGTGATCCCAGCCGCCCCCCCAGCAAGAGGAGTGGACCTGAAGGAAATGGCAACGTTTTCAGACTGTGTTGTTACCCCACTACTAGAGTGTTGTTACCTGAACTATCTACGAACTGAATACCAACGCAAAAAAACGATTGACATTAAATGTACATGTATAGTGGTGGTAGGATCCGGGGTCCCATTTAACGTCTTATACGATGATCACCATTACGATTGAGTATTCGTATCTATGTCTGGACTCTTGGAATGTAATTAACTATTGTGACCGTTTGTGATGTGGGTTTGATGATCATGTAGAAGATCACCGATGTCCTCAATGCTGCTTTCGTTGTTTTGCAGCGTCGCCCTGTGTTCGCGACAACACGATCAAAACCTATAGAATGTACACACTTGTCAGGGGACATTCACATCGAGACTCAGTGTTACGAGAAATCATTTTGAAACCATTATAGTAGAAAATACGACCAGTACTCCATGTCAGCTAATGACTCGATGTCCCACTTGTCAATTATGGATTGAGTAAGGAAACAATTCACACAACACTGCTGCTCAAGAAAAGAAGAAAAAAAGATGTCGCCATTGTAAACAGATCGTGGATCTAGATCATCGCTTGTTTTTATACAACCGGATCCCTTCTCAGGATGAATCATCTTCACCCCCTTTATTACATTTTCCTATGATTTTGAGTGTACCCGAGGATACCGGAGAACACAAAAACCTAATCTATGTTTATTGCTCATCGGTGTATGTCCCCAGTGTACATCCGATGATTGGTGGTGTGAGCAGCAATGTTAAAACCATGGGAAGATTCATCGTATTACATTTCCGATGGTCCCACGACACTCACTAATGTTTTTGAGTTGGTTATTTGAAAAAACGACCGTGTATGATGACATACACCAATAGGGAGAAACTTTTACATGATGGAGCTATAGCTATTGCTCATAACTTTAAAGGGTACGATAGGACAGTTTATTTTACACTCATCTGGTACATCATGCCTGTGAAAAAATCCTGATGTGATCATGATACGGTTCTAAAGATTTATGTCTATGACGGGTGGAAAACATCAGGTTTAAAGACTCGTGTAATTTCTTGGCATTTCCTTTAAGCTGCGTTACCTAAAGCTTTTGGATTGACTGAACTCAAGAAAAGGCTACTTTCCGCATTTGTTCAATACAGAAGCTAATGCTGATTACATAGGAGTATACCCCCCAGCTATGTATTACAAACCCAGAAGGCTATGAAACACTGATGTCCGTCGTGATTTTGAAGCGTGGTATCAAGACCAAATTCAAAAGGGTGAGATTTTTCATTTACAATGCGAATTAGAAGAATTACTGTGAATCGGGACGTGACTATTTTGCGACACAAAGCTTGTATGCAATTTTCAAAGCATTACGTTTGTTTGAAAACTAACCGATGTGGACCCCTTTGCTGAATCGATTACGTTTGCCAGTACGGGGGAATATAGCCTATCGTCGCAATCATATGCAAAAAGATACGATTGGTATCATACCTTCCGCGGGGAATTCCTTCACACACGACAGTATTCCACCCTAGCATTACGCTGGTTGAGTTGGGAAAGAACATGAAAACTGGTCAAACGATTAGACATGCTCGTCAGGGAGGGGAAGTCCATAGTAGATCTTATCGTGTGGATTGGTTATCATGAAGGACTCTTGCATACCATTTACGAGTTTCATGGCTGTTTTTGGCACGGATGTCCCTTGTTGTTTTCCTAACTTAGAAAGCAAGAGCAACACCCGTTTCATCCTTCTTTGACGTATGAAGAAGTGTATACAAAAAGACCTTAGAGAGAGATCAGTATTTGCGTCAACACTATCAAGTAGAAAACGCTGTGGAAGATGACTATCGTCAAAGGTACAAGGACGGATCCAGGAGTTTCAACATTTCATTGATTAAACGTATGAGAGAGTTTCCCGACCCGTTAGTTCCTAAAGATGTGTTTTATTTGGAGGTCGAACGATAATGCTAACTCGTTTGCTCTGTGAAGAAAGGAAGGAGACATTCGTTACGTGGATGTATGTTCTTTGTACCCCTTTTGTCTTGATAACATGGGACTTTTCCTATTGGACACCCAGAACGTGATTACACATGATTTCAAAAGTCTAGATCAATATTTTGACTGACTGGTAGGGGAAACAATGTCGAGTTATTCGCTCCGTCGTCAGCTGTTTCACAACCCGTGTTACCTTATCGGTTTGCAGGAGGAAAGCTTACTTTTTCCTTTATGCCGTACTTGTGCTCTCAACATAGGGGAATCGAAACAGGAGTTGGGTATGAGTTATCGATGCTCTCATACGAATCAAGAACGACGTTTGTTAGGTACATGGACGACGTGTGATTTGAATAAAGCTATAGAAAAAGGTTTATGTGATCGATCGTATCTTTGAAGTATGGCATTTCCCTGATCAGTCCTCAATACTTTATTTCGTAGCTATATTGATCAGTTTCTCCAGATTAAGCAACAAGCTAGTGGTTTTCCTGCTTCCTGTCAAACAGTAAGAAGAGATCGTCTCGTCAGTACCTCAAAGAGATTGAAACGAGAGAACAACTGATCATTACGAGAAGAAGGATGTAGAGAAGAATCCTTATCTTACGGACCATTGCTAAACTGTTTCTAACTGTTTGTGGGGGGTGGGTGTAAATTTGCTCTCAACGGTCTAATTCACCTCAGAGAGACAGTATGTGGGAGAGTTACGAAGCATTACAACAGTTACTTCACATCAAGATGACACTCGTGAGATATTACATTTAGAACTGATTCCAAAATGACGAAGGCCATGATGAGCTTGACATGATGCTGGTGAATTCAAAACCGAAGGAATGACTTTGATGAACCCAATGGATTTAGCAATGTAGTTGCTAGCAGCCCTTTACGACGTCTTTAGCACGGTTACATCTCTATGCCAACCATAGAACGTTTGGGAGAACGTGTATTATATTTTGATACAGACAGTATCATTTATCAACACGATCCACAGCAGTGGAATTCCTACTATCATAAACAGTTTAAGGAGGATGGACAGACGAATTAGATGGCGATTCTATCTTATCCTTTGTCTCGGGAGAGTCCTAAAAAATTTATGCGTACAAGACTCGTCAGGACAAATAACGGTGTGTAGAGTCAAAGGAATCACTTTTGATAGTCGTACCAACTTCTACAGTCAACGGTTAGATACTGTACATTGAAAACAGTTGTTACGTGGTCAACAAAAGAAAGTACTGTATCTCAGACCCCCATAAGATCATGCGAACGAAACAACATAAAGTCAAACACAGGCGATGACTAAAGAAGTGCGTTGTCGTGTATGATAAGAGACATCGCATTGAAAATCTTATGTACTTTACATTATGGTTATTGAATAAAGTTTGTTTTTGAGTAATAAAATGTATGAAACTTGACTTTGGTGTTGGTGTTGATGATATAAAAACAGAAGACAGGACGGTAGGGGTTCATTGATCTAGTGTGATCTCAAGTACACACGCATCATGGCGACTCTCGATTCCTAAAGATCATGGTAGGTTTTTTTACATGACACTTTACATAGCGATGCTAGTTTAAAAAGTCTTTCCCGATAATACCTCAACAGAATTCAAAACCTATTTACCTCAAGCTTTAAGTATGATGGATAGTGAGTGGGAAGTAGCGTTGAGTGAATTGATCTTTCCCACACTTAATAGAATCGTATAGGATCCGATGAGAATTACATAGATGTCCTGGTTCCCCTTCACGTTGCCTTTGGAATCCGTCGTGACACCTAAAAATCCCCAGGACCCTTCTAACGTATCACTAAGAAACAAGGAAATGAAATATCGTCAACATGAACGTTTTACTGTAGAATTGATAAGAATACACGTCTCGTTAGATGAATCCCCAATTTGATCATGTCATCTCTAAAACTGATACGAAGTCGGGGATCGCTTTTGTAGAAAGTATTTGGAGACTTAATTTTCGTTCGGGGCTTTTATAAGTCTCGAGCTGCTGCTTTAATAGAAGAGATGAAAGTTGGGTTTTCTAGAGCCTTTCAATATGTCATCTGATGGGGATAGAAGATCTCTCTCATAAAAAATACTATTAAATTCAGGTGATGACGAAAGCTTTAGATCGATTCATGATTGAGTTTAAAGGCCGATCCATCTATTCCGTTTTCCCTTTTTAATACGTTTTCCAAGTCTACTAAGGTTATAAACACTTGGCTTTGAAGCCGTTGACATGAATGAGGAGATGACGAAATGGATCGATGTTACACACATGCCAAAGTATCCACCCGATTTAAATATTGGTATGAGTGGTATCTATGTCTACAGAAACATTGCCGAAAAGTCAAATTTGTAGGTTTCACAATCGTTTACCGTTATTTACGTGTGGTCCCTTTTCAAACGGGTCAATCGCTCAAAATCATCAACATTGGGAACCTTTTCCATTACAATTATGTGGGTTTAAATAAAAAGTATTTTGATACCATTGAAAATACAATTGAGAGAGATGGACATGGGACGTAAAATTCATTTTCTAGGAGGCAAAGTGATTGCCAAACTTCATTTTCGTCGTGTCATTTAAAATGAAAGTGCAACACAGGACTTGGGTCAGTTGATGACCGAGGAGTCATCGTGTTCACATCTTGTATTATTTATCAATATGATCCGACGAAAAAAGAGGGAAAATGACATGACTAAAGCCGTAAGAAAAGAAGATATGAAAAGGACGAAAGGGATGGAAAAAGGGGAGAAACAGAGGAGCAAGAGAAACAGAGAGAAGAGAAATCAGAGAGAAGAAGAGAAACAGAGAGAAAGAACAGGGGGGAAACGATGGAAGGACAGGAAAAGATAGAAGGAGAGAAAAAGTCAGAAAGGACAGAGAGATGAAGGAAAAGAGACAGAGAATGAAAAGAAAGAGGGGACGTCCACGCAAAGTATCCGTAGAGAGAAACAAAAGAAACAAAGAGCAAGAAGAAGAAAAGGGACAGAGGGAAGGGAGTGAAAAGGGGGACGACCACGAAAAGTAGAACAGGAAGAAATACCTCATGATATTTTTAATGTTTCTACGACAATGGTTAAGCGATTGTCGTCAGTCTCCCCATGTATGGTGACACTTTTCATTTACAATTAAATGATAATAATGGCAATCGTGCAGGTATGATGTATCATGTGCAGTAAAGAACAACGACCAGTTAGCATGGGATCCTTTTGGGTCATCATGTAGACGTACGATGATACAATTTGTGTTTCAGGACAAAAAACGTAGAAAAATATGATGTTTTTAGTTCTGATCTAAAAATAAGATTTTATGAGACCTTATAAAAAGGGAGTGAGAAATGCAACATCAGGGACCATTCACTCTCAGACAACGATGTGAAAGAACATCAAGTATGGAAACTTTATTTTCATCGACGATGGATGCTAGTCAGAACGTCACGGATAGTGCTCCCATGAACCGAGACATGATGGGTTAGTGTACCACGAGTTCATCGAGTAGAAGTAGAAGTAGTACTAGTGTTTGTACCACGAGCTCATCGGGTTGAAGTGGATTAGCGTACCGAGAGTCAATCTGATAGAAGGTGACAAGGACCTCCACCTACCGAAAGGAGACAAGGTGTGACCACTTTTAAACTAAGACCTGCTACCGGTCAGAGGGTTATCGTTTCATCAGGAATTAAGAATACCTTTAGCCATGCCTAATTTTGTACGTATGAATCCAGGTACCTGACGTTTTAAAGATCATTGGCCCAAATATTCTACCGGGACCTAAACAGACAGAATTAGCCAGAGCAGGATTTGTGTATTTAGGGAACAGTGACCACGTTCAGTGTTTTTTTCTTGTGGCATCTGTTTAAAAGAATTGGGAATGGAGCGATAGATGCTTTTACCAGAACATCGACGTTAGGTCTAAAGATTGTGCTTTCAGTCAATTGCTGATATAAACATAACAAAAAAAAAAAAAAAAAAAAAAAAAAAAAAAAAAACCCTGTGTGGAGCCTCCCTTCTGGGAACATCCAAGTGGCTGACGACGGGAACGAGTCTCTAAATATAGACTAAGAAGAAGAAGAACGGCTATATAAGTAAAGTGAAGTTGCACTGACACAAACATCATTTGAATCAGTCATCAACATGAGTTATCCCAGGCTTGTCACAGACGCACCCAAATTATTCACCTAATTGTACACCTTACCTAGAAGGGGCCGATGAGTTTGATGAAGTTCTCAAAACGTTTAGACCAGTTGCAAGAAAAACAAGAAAATGATGCGGCCCAGGGAATGTTTACGTGATGATGCCTTGGCTATCCACATTACAGTAAAATGAGGGAAGAACTCAGGGCTATTACAACTACTCTGAAAGAATTGAAGGATAACGTAACAGCCAGGAGTCAGAACATCGTATATGGGGTCACGAATAAAAGCCTACGCCACAGACTCATCCTTGTTTTCATTTGTGGTGAAATTGGACATTGGTCTCCTAGAATGTCCTAAGAATAACGAGTCGGCAACAACACCAACAACAACAGCAACATCAGTAAGAGTAGACCTGAGAACAAAAAAGAAAATCGATCTCGTCAATCGGACCAGTGTTATAAATGTCATCAGTCAGGTCATTGGGCTTATGAATGTCCCGAACAGACTTCAACAGGGGTCAAACGTAAACTCAACTTGATGCTCAAGAAGGGAGGCAAAGCCACCAAGAAATGGGAAAGTGGAAACCGAACAGCAGTGATTGTGTTTTTGGAATTGTTCATCCGTGTAAATACGTTTAGTGTCACAGCGTCAAGGAATACCGAACCGGTACGATCTGTGGACAAAAGCTAACGTTCTTTTGCTCCGTGCTGTGTGATGGGCAAGTACAACCGTAGTAGTGAGACCAAGTGACACTCAAAGTTTTGTGATGAACGTTTTAACATGAAGTTAAATGTTTTCAAAGTGAATGTTCCTCATAGTTTATGTATTGTACATAGTCACAGAAAGTGAATCCAGTGTTCTCAAAGTTAATGTTCTCATAGTTAATGTTCTCAATAGTTCATGCTTATGTAATGTATACATAGTCACAGAAAGTGAATCAGTATTCTCATAATTAATATTCTGATCAGTTAATGTTCTCATAGTTCATGCTTATGTATTGTACATAGGTTCACAGAGGGACGGCCTAAATCCTCTGTTGACTATCTAAAAAGGTTTTTTAGCGGGGCATTAAACTTTTTTAAAATTTGATCTGGTGTTTGTGTATTTATGACTAAAATGGTGTACCACGTTTTAGAGTACACTTAGAGTTTAAACCTACTGGGTATAAGGTGTACAACTAAGAGTACAACTTAGAGTTTTGCTCTAGTATCTACAAGGTAGACATTAAAGGAGTGATGTAATGTAAAAAAAAAATAAACTACAAAAAACTATGAGTAGAGGAGATCAAGAGTAAAAAGTGTAACACTTAGAGTGAGATACAGAGAATAGAGATACAGAATAAGGGGTATACAAAAGGATCTATGTTTTATTACTGCTCTAATCAGTCATAGGGTTTCTTTTCGTCAGTAAAAGTTTAGGTGGCCCTGAAAAGGGCCGTTTTTTGTTGTTTTAGGCTTTATATGCCATGGCATAAAAAGCATTTTGTCCCGTTTTCTTTGCCGTCTTTCTCTCTTTTCTTTTTTCAAGCTTCACGAGCTCAATCCATTCGTCCGATATTCGATAAACCAGCCACCTTTTTTCCGACTGTATCGGCACATATAAGCCATTCTTCTTTGTCTTGTACTTCGCCCCCCCATGGTCTACACAGTCATCCATGATCAAACAATGACTATAGAACTCTGAGACATACTCGTCAGGGTGTGACGTCACACGTCGCGTGAGCGTTTCTTCTTCTCCTTCTTGTTGAACATCGCTTAGTGAAAAACAAAAACCAAAATGGAGAGTATCTATAACATGAAGCTATTGTACAAAATTATTCTGTTACAACAGAAGACCAAGTTGGCGTACCATGAAGTGTAATCGTTTACTATCAGAGTCTACTGACGAAACTGAATCTGAGATGGAGGCAACTGGAAACATCAGCAAACCTCGCAGAAAGTCGTGAGATCAACTTCGACAGGCAGTACCGACAGGGCTTAGAGTATTTGTCAGCTCAGTATGTTTCTACTTAGAATGAAAACAGATTAGAGCTAGTTTTCGTCAACTACAGATACCGATCATCCATGACGATCAAGCAGAAAGACAAATGATCTACTGGAAGCAGAAACGCCGTTTACCTCTGAAAAAGTGAGAAGATGTTACTGTCAATATTAGTAACCTAACTAACGGCCCTTTTCAAGGGCAGGGCCAACAAACTCATTCGAAAAGTAATCACTAAAACTGTATTGAGATATGCTACGTCTTCTACTACTCTATAAAACTATAAACCTATCACTCATTTTTATTGTGTCATAAACCCTATAGATCATTTAATTGTCTCATAAACCCTAATAGCTGATATTCTTGTCTCATAAAAACCCTATTAACTCATTTTATTATATACACTGCACATTCCAGTTTAAGGTTTCTTCTCGTAAGATATAAGTGGTCCTGAAAAGGACCGTTGTTTTTGGCATATCTGCCATGATTCATGTACCAGAATCTCTTTTTAACGGCAAACACTTCTCATCCATCTGCTTACGTTTTCTCTCTTCTTCTACCACAAACCGTAAAAACAGAATTGAAAGAAGTACAAAATCGTCTCAGGCGAAACATCTTCTTTTCCCTGATGAAAGTTCAAGATTCAATCTTTCGTAACCTTATCTTTAGTATCACGAATAATCTGCCTAGTATCCATATACAGGCTCGATTAGAACCAGGTTTTCGATTTCTTGTTCCATAGTGTACTCCATAGTATACGCCATGTTTGACATTTTTTTATTTTTAATCACTCTTAGACTGATTTCTCCTAGGGCGTCTATACCTCTTGACGTTTTATTGGTGGAATCACGTTGCCAACGATACATAGACCCATCATCAAAGAGGTCAAAGTTGACGAGACGGAGTACGTCCGCGGTGCACTATACTGCTCATATAAAAAGCCGTGGTCGCGTCTCATTTCACTGCGCTTCATATTCAAGAAGACATCAACAAAGAGAAAGATGGCACAGCCAATTAATCAAAACTTCGGGAACTTGTGATTGATGTCGAGATAGTTTTGGGCGAGTAAGCCCAAATACATTTTGGAAAAGCTAAAGACGGCTCCCAGGAGTGGGAAGTATTTGAACGGCAGAAGGCCGGGTTGGAGAGATGGTGCAGAGCTGGGCTGAGACCCGTGCAGCAGCAGAGAAGAGAAAAGAAAATGGTCTTCGTGTGTTGCCGGGCCTGCGGCTGCTGACTGCATTGTAAGGGGTTTTTAACCCAAAAAAACAAACGGCCCTTTTCAGGCCACCTTAACTTACACGAAAAGAAACCTTAACTGAAACGATGCAGTTTTTGTGTTGTGTTATACTATAAGTGGGTAAGTCTAGTAGTAGTAAGTAAGTTAAATCTTTTTTTTACTTGATTGAACAAATTTTATGAGATAGAAATGCAATTCTAAAAATAGTAACATTAAACACTTGAGAAAAAGTTTAGTTAGAAGGACAAAAAATTCAAAACGATGGCAATTCTAAAAATAGTGTAACATTAAACACACTTGAGAATAACTTCAGTTAGACCTACTGAGAGCTCATTTGGCCAGCCGAAGCTCGAAGAGTCAACATCGTCAGAAAAACTCTCTCCTGGGGGAGTGGTTTAATTTTTTATTTTATATACAGTCTAGTACAAAGAAATATAAAAACTTGTTGAAACGATGTAATGTGAACAACTTTCAGATACTTTACACTTTAACTACTTGTGTCACTTTGTCACTTGTGTCACGTTGAGACTTCATAACTAAGAACGGTAACACACGTTGCAAACTTTGAGAACGGTACACACGTTGCAAACTTTGAGAACGACACAATCTACTTGTGTCCCTCTTTGTCACTTGTGTCACTTTTGAGATCTTCATAACTTAGAACGTTGCACACGTTGCAAATACTTTGAGAACGACACAAACTACTTTTTGTGTCACCTTTGTCAACTTGTGTCACTTTGAGACTTCATAACTTAGAACGTTGCACACGCACTAGTTGCAAACTTTGAGAACGGTACAACACTTGATCACTTTGACAAACTTTGAAACATGAGAAAACGGTACACACTTGATCACTTTGACAAACTTTGAGTACGTTACACACTTTCATGTTCTATGGTTCTCACTCCTGCCGTGAAGATTAGTCCAGTCCCTGGAAACTAGATATCCCATGATTCCATACCCAAAGATGGAGCGTAACCTTCCTAACCTTCCTGTTTCGCTACCCCACCCACCCCTTTGGTTTAATTGCCTACAGCCCATAAAGAGTCATCAACCCTTTTGTTCAACCCTATTAGTCTATACAGAGTAATCTCCCTTTGTTTCGCCTACACAGTCTATACAGAGTGATCTCCCTTTGCCCCATCTTCTACTTGTCTATACAGCAGTAATCTCCCTTTGTTCCACTACTATAGAGTCTATACAGAGGTAATTCTCCTTTTTTTCACCTATACAGTCGATACAGAGTGATCCCATTTAGTCCTACTCATACAAGCTATACAGAGTTAATCTCCCTTTGTTTCAACCTATAACAGTCTATACAGAGTGATCTCCCTTTGTACATACCAC
Source organism: Atrina japonica (assembly GCA_030159075.1). NCBI lineage: Eukaryota > Metazoa > Mollusca > Bivalvia > Pterioida > Pinnidae > Atrina > Atrina japonica. Next base: position 9,246 of record BROG01001475.1, on the reverse strand, counting down.
GTCACTTTACAAGGCCTTATACAAGTCTTAGTTTCAAGCTTGAAGTCGAGCTCGCCCTACCGCTTCTCGTGCATGCGCACTCGCACACTCTTAACGACGGTGGCGCCAACAACTAACGAGTTTCACAAACCTGGAAAAACCCCAAAGTTTCGGTTCTAAAAATAGATTCACTCTCAGCTCAAAACTGGAAAAACGCCAAAGTTTCGGTTCTAAAAATAGATTCACCTCTCAGCTCAAAACTGGAAAAACCCCCAACTTTCTCTCTTCTCACCCGTTGACTTCTCGTGAAACTCACGTGACCTCTTGTGACTTCTCGTGACCCAACCTCCTTGTAACGAAGGCTCCTCATTGGGCCACCTTAACAAAATGGCCGCCTCCCACAACCCCGCAAGATTCCACTTCCGCTCATAGACACGCTTCCCAAGCTCAACCGATTGGCCCTTTCTCCTTATTGCCATGACAACATGACATCACTTCCGGTATGACGTACTTCCGGTATATGACCTCACTTCCGGTATGGACGCCACTTCCGGTTATGACCTCACAGGCGGCTCCAATGACGTGCCATTTGAATTGACCAATCAGAAGCCAGCATTCTGATGACGTCATCAGTGGCGGTTAAATTCAAATGGCACGTCATGGAGCTGCCTATAACTACTAAGGATTATCTAAAATTGAAGTTATTATCTCGAAACGGAATAATATATCGAAAGTTCCAGTTATTTTCTTAAAATTTCGAGATACTATTTTTTACACATGGCATTAATTCGCTTCGGTAAAAAAGAAAGCGTCGGATGGGTTTAGAGGTTTATCAAACGTCATCGGACAGAAAAATATTTTGTGTACCATTCAAAAATCGCTTATTTATATTATCTGAAAATCTCGTAATCATAATTACGACTTTTAAAAATGCCGTAATAACGACTTTTTAAATCTCATGATAACTACCTTTTATAACGACTTCTGTAGGGTGTTACTGCCATGATATTCATTCCATGATATCGTGAAATATTAATTTTGCTGAAATTAAACATTTGATATTTCCATAAAAATATAGACCATAAATATTTCTAAAATTCCAAATTACATGTACCTGTTCTTTTTAAAAAAACGTATAGGGATAAATATTTTTGGTTTTATTTGCTGTCATTTGATGACACGTCGGTTACGACGATTTCCGTGTGTCCATCAGTAAGCTAACATACATTGCTTATCCGTTTTGGGAAAAATCACCTTAAATAATATTTTTAAATACATCCAATCATTTGGGATTACATAATGAAACACAGAGATGAGATATAAAACTTTTTTTCACAGACCATGGTTTCACTTGACATTGGCCCTACTTTAAAAAATTTGAGCTATAATTATGAGATTTTGCTGCCGATCGGTTTCATCAGTGTTTTCAAAAACAACATCTTGTTTCTTTCAAGAAGTATACATATATGCATGTTTGTTGATTTTCAAAAGTATAATTAAAATTAACAAGGCGAAAATACTATAAAATTTTATTTTCTAATTATTTTATATTCAATATTAGTTAAATAAAATTTTGAAATTTCTTCTTGGTAATGCTGGGCCGTAAGTTGGTAACCAGACTTTGACATTAGCTGATCTTGTTATGGGCTAAGAGAAATATGGGCAGAGATTTTTGGCTTAGCTTATAATGGGATGATATGTTCCTGTAGGTTTTAACGGTTTTAGAATTCCATTCTCCGATTGTTGGTAAATACCATTTCTCCTACAATTATGCATCACTTTTGAACTATCCCAAATTTTCAGAACAGTTGCTATACAAGCGTTTGACACACAATTATACTCTTCAGAACTCATATATACATGGGTATTGTTATTTTTCAAAAATGAAAAAAAATATAAAATAAAAAAAAATAAAAAATATTCTTACATTGGTATAACTATAACCAAATAAGAGATATACATTTTGTAAGTAATGCTCAAATGACATACAAATTTTTTATTTTCCCAATTGTGAAAAATCTGTCAGGAGTACGTATGGTATGCATATGTAGGCATTGAGGTATGATATGATGCATAATATATTTTTCAATATATACATGTCAACCACCAGGTGTAGTTCTACATTATAGCCCCCTGTAGAATACCGACATTTAGATGTCAACCACCAAATGCAGGTACATTGTAATAGTAATAAGGGAAATATAGGCAAATGTCAACCATCAAGTGTAGTACAACATTATAGGTATAGAATACATATATCTAGATGTCAACCACCATGTTTTGTTCTATATCTAGATGTCAACCAACAGGAGTAGTTCTGTGTTATAGGCCTCTCTAGAATACCTATATTTAGATGTCAACGACCAGGTGTGGGTAATAGCAAAAAGGAAGATAATTCCAATATATTCTTCACTAAATACATGTCAACCACCAGGTGTAGTACTACATTATAGCCCCCTTTAGAATACCTCTACCTAGAAATCAACCATCAAGTGTAGTTCTACATTATAGGCACCACTAATAAATACCTATTATCTAGATTGCCATCCCACCATAATGGTAGTCTTTTATCTAGATGTCATCCACCAGGTGTAGTTATGCATTGTTGGCCCTCTAAAATACATATATCTAGATGTCAACCCCCAGGTGTAGGTTATAGCAAGAAGGGAGATAACTCAAATATAGTCTTGACTATATACATCTCAACCACAAGTGTAGTACTATACTATTGATATCAACCACCAGGTATAGGTAAAAACAATGAGGAAGATAATTCCAATATTCTTCTTTATATACCTATATCCAGATGCCATCCACCATGTGTAGTCTTTTATCTAGATGTCAACCACCAGGTATAGGTAATAGCAATGAGGAAGATAATTCCAATATTCTTCTCTATATACCTATATCTAGATGTCAACCACCAGGTGTAGTTATGCATTATTGGCCCTCTAAAATACATATATCTAGATGTCAACCACCAGGTTTAGGTTATAGCAGGAAGGGAGATAACTCAAATATATTCTTCACTACCGGTATATACATGAGTACAACATGATAGGCCCCTCTAGAATACCTATATAGAGATGTCAACCACCAGGTGTAGGTTATAGCAATAAGGCAGATAACTCAAATATATTTTGCACTATATACATGTTAACCATTAGGTGTGGTACTACATTATTGACCCCTCTAGAATACCTATATGTAGATGTCAACCACCATGTTTTGTTCTATATCTAGATGCCAACCAAAAGGTGTAGTTCTGAGTTATAGGCCTCTCTAGAATACCAATATCTAGATGTCAACCACCAGGTGTAGGGTAATAGCAAAAAGGGAGATAATTCCAATATATTCTTCACTAAATACAATGTCAACCACCAGGTGTAGTACTACATTATAGGCCCCTCTAAAATACCTATATATCAATATCAACCATCAATAGTGTAGTTCTACATTATAGGCACCTCTATAATACCTATATCTAGACGTCAACCACCAGGTGTAGGTAATACCAATAAAGCAGATAACTCCAATATATTCTTCACTACATACATGTTAACCATCGGGTGTATAATTACATTATAGGCCCCTCTAGGATACCTATATTGAGATGTCAACCACCAGGTGTAGGTAATAGCAATAAGGGAGATAACTCCAATATATTTTTCCCTCTATACATGTTAACCATCAGGTGTAGTACTGCATTATTAGTCCCTCTAGAAAACCTATTTCTAGATGTCAACCACCAGGTTTAGTTATGCATTTTAGGCCAATGTAAACTACATATATCTAGATGTCAATCACAAGGTATAAGTAACAGCAATAAGGGAGATAACTCCGATACATTTTTCAGTATATATATATATATGTCAACCACCAGGTGAAGTACTATATTATAGATATCAACCACCAGGTGTAGGTAATAGCAATGAGCAAGATAATTCCAATATATTCTTCACTCTATACATGTTAACCACCAGATGTAGTTCTGTATGTAGCCCCCTCTAAAATACATATGTCTAGACTTCAACCACAAGGTGTAGGTAATAAAAATAAGGGAGAGAACTCAAATACATTCTTCACTATATACATGTCAACCACCAGGTGTAGTACTACATTATAGGCCCATCTAGAATACCTATATATAGATGTCACCACCAGGTGTAGGTCATAGCAATGAGGCAGATAACTCCAATATATTTTGCACTAAATACATGTTAACCCTAAGGTGTGGTACTACATTATTGACCCCTCTAGAATACCTATATCTAGATATTAACCACCAGGTCATGTCCTATATCTAGATGTCAAGACCAGGTGTAGTTCTGTATTATAAGCCCCTGTAAAATACAAATATCTAGATGTCAACCACCAGGTGTAGTTCTGTATTATAAGCCCCTCTAAAATACAAAAATATAGATGTCAACCATGATGTGTAGGTTATAGTAATAATGGAGATAACTCATATATATTCTTCACTATATACATGTCAAACACCAGGTGAAGTATTACATTATAGGCCCCCCTGTAGAATACCTATTTATCGAGATGCCCAAACTAGAAACTATCTAGGTGTTTGTTTGATAACTAAATATAGAACCACATTTGGTGGTTGACATCTAGATATAGGTATTGATGAGGGGCAATGATGCAGAACTACATCTGGTGGTTGTCATCTAGATGTAGGACTACGCCTAGTGGTTGACATTTAGATATAAGATATAGGTATTCTAGAGAGGTCTATAATATAGTACTTCACAGGTGGTTGACATGCTTATAGTGAATAATATATTGGAGTTATCTCCCTTTTGCTATTACCTACACCTGATGGTTAACATCTGGATATAGGTATTCTAGAGAGGTCTATAATATAGTACTTCACTGGTGGTTAAAATGCTTATAGTGAAGAATATATTGGATTTATCTCTCTTATTGCTATTACCTACATCCTGGTTAGTTGTTGACATCTAGATATAGAACTACATCTAGTTGGTTGATATCTGAAGATAGGTAATCTAGAGAGACCTGGTTGAACATCTAGAGTATAGGTATTCTAGAGAAGTCTATAGTATAGTACTACACCTGGTGGTTGACATGCATATATATTGAAGAATATATTGGAGTTAAACTCCCTTATTGCTTATTGACCTACACCAGGTGTAGAACTATACTATAAAGCCCCTATTAGAATACCTGTCTAGATACAGGTTATTCTATAGGGGCCTATAGTATAGTACTACAACCTGGTGGTTGACATCTAGATATAGGACTACACTTAGTGGTTGATATCTAAAGATAGGTAATCTAGAGAGGCCTATACTGTAGTACTACACCTGGTGGTTGACATGCAGTTAGTGAAGAATATATTGGAATTATCTCTCTTATTGCTTTTACCAACACCTGGTGGTTGACATCTAGATATAGGACTACACCTAGTGGTTGATATCTAAAGATAGGTAATCTAGAGAGGCCTATATTGTAGTACTACACCTGGTGGTTTACATTCTAGATATAGGTATTCTAGAGGGGCCTAAACTTCGTAGTACTACACCTAGTGGTTGACATGCAGTTAGTGAAGAATATATTGGAATTATCTCCCTTATTGCTATTACCAACACCTGGTGGTTGGCGTCTAGATATAGGTATTGCATTGGGGCCTATAATGCAGAACTACACCTGGTGGTTGTCATCTAGAACTAGGACTACACCTAGTGGTTGACATTTAGATATAGGTATTGTAGAGGGGCCTAAACTGTAGTACTACACCTGGTGGTTGACATGCAGTTAGTGAAGAATATATTGGAATTATCTCCCTTATTGCTATTACCAACACCTAGTGGTTGACGTCTAGATATAGGTATTGCATTGGGGCATATTATGTAGAACTACACCTAGTGGTTGTCATCTCGAACTAGAACTACACCCAGTGGTTGACATTTAGATATAGGTATTCTAGTGGGGCCTAAACTCTAGTACTACACCTGGTGGTTGATATGCATATAGTGAAGTATATATTGAAGTTATCTCCTTTATTGCTAATATCTACACCTGGTGGTTGACGTCTAAATATAGGTATTATAGAGGGACCCTATTAATGCAGAAACTACACCTAATAGTTGTCAAAAAAATTGTAGGGACTACGCCTAGTGGTTGACATTTAGATATATGACTACACCTGGTGGTTGACATCTAGATATAGGTATTCTAGAGAGGTCTATAATGTAGTACTATACTGGTGGTTGACATGCATGTAGTGAAATATTATATAGGAGTTATTTCCCATATTGCTATAACATACATCTGGTGGTTGACATCTATATATAGGTATTCTAAAGAGGCCAATAATGCAATACTACACCTGGTGTTTGACAACTAGATATAGGACCACATCTGGTGGTTGACATCTTGATATGGGTTTTGATAAGGGGCCTATAATGCAGAAGTACACCTGGTGGTTGACATGCATATAGTGAAGAATATCAAAGTATAGGACTACACTTAGTGGTTGATATCTGAAGATAGGTAATCTAGAGAGGCCTATACTGTAGTACTACACCTGGTGGTTGACATCTAGATATAGGTATTGTAGAGGGGCCTAAACTCTAGTACTACACCTGGTGGTTGACATGCGTATATAGTGAATAATATATTGGAGTGAACTCCCTTATTGCTATTACCTACACCTTGTAGTTGACATCTAGATATAAGTATTCTAGAGGGGCATAAACTCTAGTACTACACCTGGTGGTTGACATGCAGTTAGTGAATAATATATTGGAATTATCTCTCTTATTGCTATTAACCAACACCTAGTGGTTGACGTCTAGATATAGGTATTGCATTGGGGTCTATAATGCAGAACTACACCTGGTGGTTGTCATCTAGAACTAGGACTACACCTGGTGGTTGACATCTAGATATAGGTATTCTAGAGAGGTCTATAATGAAGTACTATGCTGATATTTGACATGCATATAGTGACATATTATATAGGAGTTATCTCCCTTATTGCTATTACCTACACCAAATGGTTGACATTTAAATATATGTTTTTTAGAGGGGCCTATACTGTAGAACTACACCTGATGGTTGACATCTAGATATAGGACTATACCTGGTGGATTGGACATGTAAATATAGGTAATTCTAGTAGAGGCCTACACTGTAGAACTACACCTGATGGTTGACATCTAGATATAGGACTACACCTGGTGGTTGACATCTAAAGACAGGTAATCTATAGAGGACTATACTGTAGAACTACACCTGGTTGTTGACATGTATATCGTGAAGAATATTTGGTTGACACGTGAATATAGGTATTCTATAGGGGCCTTTAAAGTAGATATACATGTGGGGATGACATGCCTACACTGTATCAACCTCAATGCTATTACCAACACCTGTTCACATATAAAATAAAAAATAAATTTCTGTAGAGGCCTATAGGCTATAATCCAGAACTACATCTGGTAGTTGACAACTTAATATAGGACCTGTTAAATCTGCATAGATTAATGCACCTGGATATTGACATATTTTCCTTAAAAGAATATATGATGTAAATCTTATTTTCGAATTTTTGATTCTATCTTTAGAGTATTTTACACATCACGTTTTATTTGATAATATATGTTCTCTTCAAAATACAAATAATTTCTGATCCTGTTAAAAATCTGTATCTCCTACACCTGAATTGTTATATCCTATTGATGTTGATATTTCTAGCGCTATTAGATCAATGCATATTCATTCTCATGACCAAATCATTTCTATTCTATCCTGTGGAATTGTTTATAATTTCTGCATATTTTCATCAGAGATTTCTCATTTTTACAGTGTGTATATGAATTGTAAGATTGGGAAAAGATTTAATGTCCGGCTTTCATATTTATATCGATATTAATCACAATTATATACTCCGGATTTTACCGGGTGTAGCCGATATCGGATCACCTTTGTAGTCTCTGTTTTAACAGAAGAGTTACAATATAGGCGTCACCGGAAATAAGTAGGCGTAACACATTCTGGTGGATGACCTACGTCTACGTTGACGAATAACACCAACCATTCTGTAACGTCATCAAGGAAGGGACGTAAATCATACTTCTCAATTTTAAAACACATCTCTCTTTAGACAAGTGACGGATTCAAAGGGGCGTAAAGGGCGTAAACCCCCTTTGGTTGTATGATATATGTATGTGCAGTAAAAATAAACTCAATATCCCAGAATTTGACAAAAGTTTTTAAAAACCTCTATATAAAAAATTGGAAAATTAATGAAAATAAATCACTAAAAATGTTCGGGCCTCGTTACGTTCGGCAAAACAATTACATACTCTTCCATCCCTCTAACTTCAAATCATAGATGCACCGGGCTTTGTGTGTATTTTTCATTTAATTTCAGGGCTTTTGAGTACGCTTTGTTTTATTTCAATTTCTCTCAAATGTGTTGCTCTACCGACATATCGGTAAAGAATTTTCCGTTTGCGTTTTCTCAGCAAATTTATTTGTAAACAAAATGTGCACTGTATCAAAACATATATGATTTAGGAAATATAAAAATCCAATTCTTTACACAGAATGAACGCACCATTTTCACGCGTACGGCATCTCCTCTCCCCCTAAAAAATTCAAACAAACAAACAAACAAAAAACAAAAACAAAAAACAACTTTACACCCCTTCTTTGAAAATTCCTTGATCCGCCCCTGTAGACACTATTTTTTCCTTTAGATACCCTGCTCCATGTAATTATTTTTCTATCGAATAAGCTACTTTTTATATATTTGGAAAAAAATCGTTGACACTTCATCTTCAAAGACATTGTTATTTTTTAAAATCTGTCAGTTTTCTTTCAGAGGTAACTGTTTGATTTTTCTTGACTAATAATTCTTAGTTCTTAAAACGACTCTTTAACGGACTTTCTGTCATTGTTCTTTGTCATAAGAATGTTTCTTTTTACTGAAAGAAATATTTTAAAAGATGATAAGACGCGTGTCGATGAATAAAAAAGTTCTTTATGTGCATATATATTATTCAAAGTTGAAACCCCGTGCCTGAAAATGGCAAATAATAGGTTTTTTTCTAGTTATTTATGGTAATTAATTTGATGAAGTTATGTTCAGCTTATGCATTTTAAAAGTACAAAAGACATAAGTTTATGAAAAAAATTACTCTACCGCAGTATAAGTAAACAGTGAAAAAATGTATTTCAAGCCATCTCTCATCATGAACCATTAATTATATATCAATTGTTAAAATA